>SKCR01024230.1:0-42850 GCA_019454045.1 Zanthoxylum bungeanum
GGCCTGGGGCTGGTACAGTGTCTGCCCCGTATGAAGCATATATCGGATTACGAGCAACTAGTCTCTTTATTATCGGATAATCATGACCAAGTCATATTATCTCGACGGTTGCAACCTTTTTAGAGAACAAGTTTCGTATCCCTACGCGATCATCATCTCCATATGACTGGAGTGACACTTTCGTCTCAACATCACACCCAACACACTACGATTCTCGATATACCCAGAAGAGGCGTACATAGAAACCGGTTAAAACCCTGGACGACCAAAACCAAAGTATATTGATTGTCGCAAGTATTAGCGGTGCAAGTCTCAGGTTAAGAACAAATACACCTACCCTGATTTCGGACTTCCATAGACACATAGTCATACTACCAATGGAATTCCGAGGGGGTCTATCCAGAGCGAAGCTGTTTCCCGTACCATCGGTAAAACACAACCTCCTATTACACTTGCATGAGTATCCTATACCCAAATATATGAGAACTATGTCGTTGTGCCCTCACAACGTGCACAAGTGTAATACTAGTCTTTTACGTATTTATCGATGTCCAATCTCGATAATACTCTGACTATGGATATTTAATGATTTATCCTTCGTGGATTGATACTGTCTCATATCATTCTCATTCTAGGAACAAATCACATAGACCTCCTATCATTTATATATCTTGGTGATCTAATCACAAATGATAAGAGTGCAATCTCCTTTGTCACATAGTTAATTTGTACAACAACACCATGATCTACAAATAGTGACGCTATAGGTCATAATTGTCCAACAGGTGGCAATCTTGGAATGATGGGAAGCATTTCAAAAGCCGTTCAGGAAGGTGGCGGTCATCTTTTGGGAATTATTCCAAAACCTTGGCAGACAAAAAATTAATTGGACCAACAAATAGAGATGAACGCATTGTATCAGGTATGTCTGAAAAAATCCATGAAATGATCAATACTGCGGATGCGTTTATTGCGTTACCAGGTGGGCTTGGAAAGTTTGAAGAAATGTTCACCGTAGCATCATGTGCACACTTAAACATTCATTGGAAGCCCACTGGGTTACTTAACATTGAGCATTTCTTCGATTTCCTGTTTGTATTTCTTGCGGAAGCCAAAAGACATGAGTTCGTCACCAAATCAGTACAAGATATTTTCCTGACTGCGACAAATGCCGAAGAATTAATTGACCAAATCCTAGCCTTTGAACCAATAATCGACCCCATTATTTCCAATTTGAACTGGTCAGATAGCGATCGTGGTAAGAAGCGTAAATTGGACATAGATCTTAATCGGTAATTTTTCGTAGATTTTTCAGCTAACAAGGTACGACCTTCTTAAATTCTCTTCTACTGTTTAAGACATTGGGGACAATGTCTCATTTAGGTTTAGGGGAGGGAATAGTTGATTAGTATCTTGTTTATTTTGTGTTATTTTTATTAGATTTTTAGTCCAAAATTTTTCGAAAAATACGAAAAAAAATTGAAAAATTTTCAAAAAATTACAAAAATATTTTGTGTTTTTGTGTTTTCGTTTTTATTTTGACTAAAAAGGTGAAATTGGTAAGAGATAGCTGAGTAAGAAGTTTCCACTCCTGAGACGTATTTCAAACCATTTTTGAAACAAGTTAATTTTTGTTTATTTCCTTTTGAATTATTTAATTTGTAAAATCTCCTTAAAACTGACTAAAATGGATCTTCATATGCTCAATTGGCAGGTATTATCATCATGCATAGTAACATACAGACATGAGCTAAAATTGAAAAGTTTGTAATATTCAGTGCTCTAGTTTAATTGGAGGAAGCATCTCAAAAAATGATGGAGTAAAAAAAAAAAACGTCTGAGATCCGAGTTATTAAGTCTGTAAGGGTGTTTTAACACCTAATGCCCTAAAACCAACTGGTATGGGAGTCATTGACCCAAAGCTCGCTACATGGATCAAAGATGCTGCAAAAATATATATATATATATATATGAAGTCTGAGTAATTAAGTCCGTAGGGGTGTCTTAACACCTGGTGCTCTAAAGCCAACTGGTTTGGGAGTCACCGACCCAATACTCGCTACATAGATGGAAGATATTGTATATAAATAAAAAATAGAAAAAAATCAAAGAAAAAAATCAGAAAAATCAGAAAAATTATTCCATTGCTACAAAAAGGTGTGAAATCTGATAGAACTTTAAGACAAAAAATCACTCTCTTATCAACTACACTTGTGACTGTTATGGGCAAAAATGAGTTGTTGGAGAATGTAAAATATAATCGGAGAATTTACTTATTCAGTAATTTAGAAAGAAATAAAACAACTAGTAACTTGGAGTAGAAATTTCACCTAATTAGTCACTAACTTCTTTATTCTCTTTTCTCTTGTCTTTTTGCTTTTGTGTGCATTAGTTTCACTACCTTTTTACTTTTATAAAATATTTGTGGGTATCATTGCTGTAAACCCTCACGAGACTACAACTCGTCCACTAGGGACACCTATGGGTTTAAAGGCTTGTTGCATACGCTAAATGCAACCGTGATCCCTACGAAAGTGGCTTAATTAAATTTTATTATGTTATTTTATTTTGTGTTTTGCTTGAGGACTAGCAAAATGTTAGGTTTGGGGGTGTGATCAGTGGTAAATCTATCACTATTTCTCACTCATTTAACCTAATATTTTGTATAGTTTCTTAAGTTTTGTGAATATTTTGATGTGTTTTGTGTTATTTTGTAGATAAATAAAGTTTCAGAACATTCTGGGGGTGATTTGGAGCAAAACAGTGAAAATTGGCGAAAATGGCATTTTGGTAATTTTCCACGTCGCGACGCCTAACGTGCGCCGAAAAGTGCTAACGTGCGCCCTGTCCACGTTTCAGAATCTGAGAGAAGTTTGACTTTGCTAACATGCGCCGTGCCACGTGTCACCATCACAACCGATCTACTAACATGCGCCGTGCCACGTGTCATCATCCTACGGTGCCGACAGTCGCCATCGCAACGTGTCGCTATATGTCACTCCACGTCATCATCCACATCACCAGGTTGACCGAGTCAAACTACCACGTCATCATCAGCCAATCAGGAAGTGCTACGTGTCGTAATTCTATGGTGCCGACAGTCAATTTGCCACGTGTCACCACATCAGCGCCATGTCAGTGCCACGTCAGCATCAATTATTGGCTCTCTTATCCCTATCTGACACGTGGCGGATAAGAATCTGAGCCGACCAATCAGAAGCCACCACGTGTCACAATAATTGAACCCCAACCACCTTGCCACGTGTCATCTTATCACCTTATCCAGAATCTGCAGCCGACGAACCAGAGCGTGCCACGTCGACAGAAGCTGGCGTAGCGACGCCAAAGGACTTGGCATCGCGACGCTGGAACCCCACCGATGCCTATAAATTGAGCTCGAGATTTCAGTTTCAGTTGTAAATAGAGAGTTTCTCTCTCTAGTTTCTTTTAGTTTTTAGTTTTGTAAATAATTTTAATTACGTTTTGTAATAATAGTAATTTACTTTCTTACTTTTTACAGTTTTTACTATTCACCATGGGGAGGTAACTTCCCCAGCTAGGGTGAAAGGTAATTCTTTTACTGTTACTATTTAGATTAATCTCCCTTAAAAATAATATATTCACTATTTAAAATATTGACTTAAAAAGGATACCGCCAGATTGGTCGGTTGGTAATTAAATTTTCTTACCGCCTATATGGCAGGTTTATTTTGGTTCCGCCTTTATGGCTGGTTGGACTTAATTTGACTTAATCAGGTTACTGCCTATATGACTGGTTGGCAAAATAATCACAAGTTAATATATTATATTAAGGGAGACATCTAAATAGTAAATAGTAAAAGTTGATCATTTTACCTTAGAATTTTATTTTATTTTACTTTTCAGCTTTTACTTTATGTCTTTTACTTTTCAACATTTTTACTTTATGTCTTTTACTTTTAAGTTTTTACTAGCCCTAGTTATGTGTTAGTTATCTGGGGTTGTGATGATTTCTAATATCACCGGTTTATAAGGGGTTATTTTATAATTTGTGTAATTTAAATGTTTACTTATTAAGTCTTAAGCTTAATGCTTCTTGTTGTCTGATCACCAATAAGATTGATATGGTAAATCTAAAATGAACTAGACATATGGATTTTAGGTTTCAGCCTTAGACTTAATAGCCCACGATCTTCCTTGAGGATAGATAACCCTTTAATAGATTTCCTTACAGGATAGACATATACCCGTCGGGCGGGGGTAGCCATAATTGGAACTTAAACTTAATGAATCCAGATAATTTGGTTGACATAGACATATGGTTCAATTGGGTTAAACTGGGTATTTGCGTCTGACCATTGACAGAGGCTTTCGCATAATTTCGTGTTCCAGGTTAGTAAACCAATTTATTACACAAACATAAAATAATCACTTCATATTTTAAAAGATATTAGAAGGATTCACAACCCTAGATCTTTGTGTCTTTTGTTATTTTCCTTAGTATTCTCTTTTGTCTTTTTATTTATTTAGCAAATCTACAATCAACCAAATCAATCAAGCAATCATTCTCTTCACCCTCAAATAGATATTGTAAATAAATAGATTCAATAATTAATAACAACAGTAGGAATTAGTCCTCGCGGGATCGGTATTTTTTTATACTACATGAACGATACGTGCGCTTGTGTTATACGTGTGTGTTTACGCCGGTCAATAGTGACTGGTTGTCAATCACTCAAAGTGACAAGACATCCATCACATGAATGACGAGTGATGTGACATGTGATGTGACTTGTGGGCCCCACTTGAATTCAAAATGCAAGTGGGTCCGCAAACACTCCCGCTCTCGGGTAATTCCAAATTAACGAATTTTCCATTGCGACGTAATAAAATCAAATTCAATTAAATAAGTTTGCCTAGCAAAATTACTATTCACGTCGCTAACGAATTAATTCTAAATTAACTCGTTCGCCCGAATTAAAATCTAATTTTAATTCCGCGTTGAAATCTAATTTCGTATAATATATCGAATATATTATTTTATCGATTAATTCTAAATTAATCGTTCTCTCTCTTATAATTAATCCCAAATTAATAAAGTGCGAGTCATACAGCATCGGTGAATCTTCAGGAAGCGACCTATGAGATCCCCAGATATGTTGGCAGTAAATCCGGTCGTCGGACTATCCGAACACGTACGTACCTAGTACTACGTTTTTACCGATTTACAAGACATGGTTGGCTTCTAGCAAAGCACCGTGCCTACCCAATTCTCCAGAAATATTCTTAAAGGAATATTTGATCTATATCAAGCGTAATATACGTAGTATTGTGTATTACGATCCAACATCAGATGTCACGTGCAAGGCCTGGGGCTGGAATTGTGTCTGCCCCGTACGAAGCACATATCAGATCTCTAGTAACTAGTCTCTATAATCGGATAATCATGACCTAGTCATATTATCTCGATGACTGCAGTACATAAGAGCACCAGTTCCGTATCATACGTGATCATCATCTCCACTATGACTGGAGTGATACTTCCATCTTGACATCACACCCAATACACTACGATTCTCAATATACCCAGAAGAGGCGTACACAGAACCTGTTAAAGCCTTGGACGACCAAAACCAAAGCATATTGATTGTCGTAAGTATTAGCGGTGCAAGTCTCAGGTTAAGACCAAATACACCTACCCTGATTCGGACTTCCATAGACACATAGTCATACTACCAATGGAATTCCGAGGGGTCTATCCAGAGCGAAACTGTTTCCGTACCATCGGTAAACACAACTTCCTATTACACTTGCATGAGTATCCTATACCCAAATATATGAGAACTATGTCGTTATGCTCCCAAAATACGCACAAGTGTAATACTAGTCTTTTACGCATTATCGATGTCTAATCTCGATAATACTCTGACTAGGGATATTTAATGATTAAACCTTCGTGGATTGATACTGTCTCATATCATCTCAATCCAGAACTAATCATATATACCTTTTATCATTTATACATCTAGGTAATACAATTACAAATTATAAAAGGGCAATTTCCTTTGTCACATAGTTAATTTGTACAACAACACCATGATCTGTACAAATAGTGATGCTATGGGTCATAATTGTCCAACAATCTCCCACTTGGCCTATAGCCAATCACTCAAGTGTCCTACACCCGAACTATGTACGATTCGCTCAAACTTCTGCTGAGGAAAGGCTTTCGTCAGTGGATTTGCATGGTTATCATATGATGCGATTTATTCGATCATCACATCGCCACGATGTATGATCCGAACAAATCAGATGAATATTTGAAGTATATATCTGGATCGTTGATGAGACCATTAATTCTTTAGCCTGTGCTGTAGCCTAGCTCAGCTGCTAACAGAACTACTCCTAATCTGATTAGGATTATTATCGATCCAAAAGGCTTCTATTGCTGCCTCAGCCGCAGCAATAATCCGCTTTTGTTGTTTATTCGGCAACAGTATCTTGCATGGAAGATTTACAGCTCACTGTTCCGTTATTCAAACTGTATAGTACTGTTGTTACGACTAATAGTCATTTTTATCGGTTAGGAAACTTGCAATGGTGAACCTAGTCACTTCAAGTTCTCATTCTCCATAGTATAAGAAAGCATCCTTAGTTCATTTAAGATACTTAAGGACGTTCTTAATATCAATCCAGTGACTATCACTTGGATTCGCCCGATTGTGACTCCATATGCTCAAAGCATATGAGACACCAGGTCGCGTACATTTATTTCAATATACGAGTTCTCGGAGAGTGCGAACAACTTTTAGATCTATCCCAGTAGATCTTTATTCCTAGAATAAAGGTTGTATCTCCCAAGAATTCTGCGGAGAATTTTCATGAAAGCCAAGCTTTCACCGATTATATTATGGGATTATCATTTCCAAGAAATGACATATCATCATTACTTAGGACATTGATTATCAGTACGCTCCCACTAACCTCCTTATATACACAAGAATCATTTTCGTTTTGAATTAAATCATATACCATTATGATTACATCAAAACGATTGTTCCAAGAACGCTATGCTTGCTTCAATCCATAAATGGATCGAATTAACTCGCAAACCTTGTTTTCTCATTTCGGTACGACAAAATAGTCAGGATGTTGTAAACATCCTCTAAAAGGTTTCCATTAAGGAAAGCGATTTTGGCATTCAGCTGCCATATTTCATAAATGAAACATGCAGCACCAGCAAGCATTATCCAAATGGATTTAACAATGGCAACAAGTAAAAGGTTTCATCGTAATCGACACAATGTTGATAACGATACCTTTTCGCTACAAGCCTAGCTTTGTACGTTGGTATGTTGCCTTCCATGTATGTCTTCCTTGAAGACTTATATAGTACCAATAGGCACAATGCCTTCCGGTACAACAACCAGTGTCTAAACTTGGTTGGTATACATGGAATCCATTTCGGACTTCATGGCACTTTGCCATAATTGGGAGTTTATACCTTGTATCACTTCCTCATACGTAGTCAGTTCGTATTCCTCAATAAGATTGACATCTTTACGAGGTGAGATCAGAAACCCATACCTCACAGGTTGTTTTCTGACTCTCTCCGACTTGTGCGGTTCTTGTGTATTTAAAGATTATTGGTATAGTTTCATCCTTGATGAATTATTTGTGTTCCATTAAGGAATCGGTGCCTGGAATAATATTACTCTGATTTTCATCGAGTTTTACTTTCCTCCCACTTACCACTGCATATCGGTATTCCTCTTAGGAAAACCGCATGGCGAGCAACAATTACATTGTTCTCTTGTGAGTTGTATAAGTACTATACTTTGGTTTGCCTAGGATAACCCACAACTTAGACACTTATCCGATTTGGGTTTTAGTTTGGTATCATCCAAACATATGCCTAGCATACCCAAATCTTCAGGAATGAGAAAACCCAGTTTCTTTCCTGTTCATATCTAATATGAAGTCTGCCAAACAGATTTTTATGGAACCTTATTCAAAATAAGTTTTGCACTGTTTATGCGTATCCTTTGAAGGAAATGGTAGCTCAGAGCGACTCATGATTAACCTTATCGTGTCCAACAAAATTTGGTTTCTTCGTACACACCGTCAAATTGACGTGTTCCGGGAGGAGTCCTCATTGAAAGAATACTATACTCTTTCAAGTATTTGAGAAAATTATTGCTTAAGTATTTTCATCATGGTCCAATCATAGTGTTTAATACTTTAGCCGATCTGTTTGTCTACTTCGTGTCGAAACTCTTTGAATTAATCAAAATTTTTCGATCCGTGTTTCAAAAGAAACACATAACCATAACGTGATGCAACATCGGTAAAGGTTACGAAGTGTTCCTATACACCTCTAGCCTAGCTAGATATGGGTCCACTTACGTCACTATGAACGAGGGCCAACAGATCGGTGGCACTTGCACTTTTACCAAGTAAAAATTATTTCAGGCACTTTGCCTAATAAACTAGATTCGTAGACATTATTTGAATAGAATCAAATCCGTCCTAGTATCCACTCTTCGAAAGTGTGGATATACGAGTCTTGTTAATTGTGTCCCAGACAACAATGCCACAAATAAGTTTCAACTGATTTACTCAGTTTGAGCTATTTGTTTGTCATGTAATATGTTCGAGATTTATTTATATTCAAAATATAAATATTGTTATTCACATCTAATGTGTTTATCTCAATATCATCTTTATATAATAAAACAATTTAGTGTTCTAGAATATAAAGGTATACCTGCAACGGGTTAAACCCTGATATATAGATAATGTTTCTAGTCAAACTAGTTACATTTTAACAGTTTCCTAATTAAAGTACATACCCAAAGGGTAGTTCCTAAACTTAGGTTTCTACGGTTAAAACAGTGACTCTCGTCCCGTTTCCAATTCGCAGGTAAATCTCAACTGAAGTCAGTATCCTACTAATCAGCAGATTCTGCACACCAGTACATATTTATGTACCACATTCAGTATCTAAAATCCAATTTTAATACTAGTAGTGAACATTTTTTATGACAAACATATTTGAAGTCGGAGCTTTGCCCGTCTTCAATTCCTTCATGTTTGCCTTGTCCATACGGCAGTCACGCTTCCAGTGACTCCGTTTGCCACAGTTTAGGCAGACATTTTGGGATATGTCATATGTCTTCCCAGAAGATTATAATGATTTTGCCTTTGCCATTTTTCCACACCCCAGAAGCCTTCGGCCAAGCCTTGGCCATCTAGAATGTCGAAATAAGATGCGCCTTGCGCTTCTTGCCCTATTGTAAACTCTGGCTTTGTCTCCTTGAGTATAGCCATTAACTCTCCAAGAGTTTTCTATTGCAATTTGTACTTCTAAGATCTAAGGATAGATCTATGAAGATCCTTCAATTTCATTATCATACTATAAGGATCTAATCCTTAGTTCTGATTAAGAAATTAATGAGTCTATTTGGCAAGCATAATGAATTAAGCACTTAAGTTATCATCACATGAATCTTCCAAAGATCATGCTCTACTATTTGCTCAACTCTGGGCTTAGGCCCAAGATGTTATTCTATCAAATAGAATAACTTCTCAGTTCCCAGGACTATCCTGAGGTTTTATATTCCCAATTTGAAAATTAAAGTCGTTTAAAACATTTTCATCCAGGATTATGTTTTAAACACTAATCTTTCAATTATCTTGATTCTAATAGTCCAACTATTTAATCAACAATTTTAGGTACTTATTCATTATAATGATTACTATAGTCTAACTATATAATCAACAATAATTTAATTGGTTAAATTCAATTATATTGATTACTATAATCCAATTATAAAATCAACTATTAATTGAAATAGTTTGAATACAGTTCAACTGTTTAATTAAAACAACATTAAATATTAGTCCAACTAATATATAATTACGTATTGACAAAAAATAGAAATGAGCGCGTATGGCAAGTAACTAAACGAATATTGCAAATTTAATACTTGCCTCCCACTTTTTTTCGGCGAGCCTCTAACCCTCTGTGGAGTACTCAGGAAACCTTGTTTCCTAGTGGGCTAGGATCCCGTTAAATAACACACAATCTTGACTTTGGCCAACAAATTGAATGATAATTAACTAGGTAGATCTCTAAGATCAATTGGATCCCATCCAATTCCTAGATCCAGTAGTTGATGAGCGGAAAATATATCAATATTTACCGCCCCTTTAACTTAATATTTTGTTTAGTTTCTCGGGTTTGATGAACTTTTTGATGTGTTTTAGTTTATTTTGCAGATAAAATAATATCGGGTCTCAATGAAATCATTTAGGATGAAATATGGGTCAAATAAGGGCAATTATTGGACTTGATATTTTAATTTTGGAGATTGGAAACTTGAAAGGGCGTTTTGACGAAGTGCAGTTTTGGAAATTCTAGTTTTGCGCATCTGTCGTATTTTGGGCATAACTCTTTACTCCGATATCAGATTGAGCTGATTCAAGTTCCAGATTAAAGAAGACTCACAGATCTACAACTTGGAAAGACAAAATAATTTCTAATTCTGAAGCTTTCATGCCCGAAATTGATGAACCATCCAGAAGTGTGTAGTGTGTAATTATTAAAGTCACTTTCAATCATTTTCAAAGCAAAAAATAAATTAATAAAAATAATAAAAATTATCAAATCATCACCAAACATGATAAGAGATTAGTGGATCAATTAATAATGGATTTGGTGGAGCAATTAGTGGAGCAATTAATAATTGATTTGGTGGATGATTGTTGGAGGCAAAATTTTGCCTATAAATACCAAGCCATTTCATTTGTAAAATTCATACTTTCTTCTAAGGAATTCCTTAAGAATACTAAGAATATTGTATCTTGTTTGTTTATTTATAGCTTTTAGTAATTAATTTCCGCTTTCGCACTTTCTTTTCTTTACTTTTCAGTTTTTACTTTCTGCAATTTACTTTTACGCACAGTACTTTTCTTTCTTTAATTTTCAGTTTTTACTTTTCAGTAATGAGGAGGTAACTCCCCTTTTGCTGGGGTAAAAGGTAAAACTTTTATTACTAATATTTAGATTAATCTCCCTTAATTATAATATATAAACTAGTTAAAACCTGACTTAACGAGGATACCGCCATATTGGTCGGTTGGTAATTATTTAAATTGGTTTTAACCTGACTAAACTGGATACCGCCTGATTGGTCGGTTGGTAATTAATTATTACTTTGACTTAATCTGGATACCGCCTATATGGCTGGTTGGTAATTATCATGCAAAGTTAATATATTATATTAAGGGAGATATCTAAAATAGAAGTAATAAAAGTGGATCATTTTACCTCAGCATTTCCTTTTATTGTAATTTTACTTTATTTACTTTTCAGCAATTTACTTTTCAGCATTTACTTTTCAGCAATTTACTTTTCAGCATTTACTTTATGTCTTTTACTTTTCAGCATTTTATTTTATGTCTTTTATTTTTAAGTTTTTACTAGCCCTAGTTATGTGTTAGTTATCTGGGGTTGTGATGAATTCTAATATCACCGGTTATAAGGGGTTATTTTATAGTTTGGGTAATTTAAAGGTTTACTTATTAAGTCTTAAGCTTAATGCTTCTTGTTGTCTGTCATACCAATAAGATTGATGTGGTAAATCTAAAATGAACTAGACATAGGGATTTTAGGTTTTAGCCTTAGACTTAATAGCCCACGATCTTCCTTGAGGATAGATAACCCTTTAATAGATTTCCTTACAGGATAGACATATACCTGTCAGGCGGGGGTAGCCATAATTGGAACTTAAACTTAATGAATCCAGATAATTTGGTTGACATAGACATATGGTTCAATTGGGTTAAACTGGGTATTTGCGTCTGACCATCGACAGAAGCTTTTGCATAATTTAGTGTTCCAGGTTAGTAAACCGATTTATTACAAAAACATAAAATAATCACTTCATCTTTTAAAAGATATTAGAATGATTCATAACCCTAGATCTTTGTGTCTTTTGTTATTTTCCTTAGTATTTTCTTTTGTCTTTTTATTTATTTATTTATTTAGCAAATCCACAATCAACCAAATCAATCAAGCAATCATTCTCTTCTCCCTCAATTAGATATCTATAAATAAATAGATTCAATAATTAATAACAACATTAGGAATTAAGTTCTCGTGGGATCGATATTTTTATACTACTTGAACGATACGTGCGCTTGCGTTATACGTGTGTGTTACGCCGGTCAAGTTTTTGGCGCCGTTGCCGGGGACTTATTTTTCTTGAGTTATTAATTTTGAAGTTATCTAATTTACTTGTATCTAATTTTCTTTATCTGTAATTTTATTTCTTTATTGTATTTTCAGGTGATTGAAAAAATGGAATATTATTGGGAGATTGAGAGATTACGAACCTTACAAGAAGATACACCTCACATCTGGGAGCAACATTCCGGTTTTCTGAGGCCTGTTGTCCAACCCAATGATTATCACTGGATGCCAGAACCAAGCAATACCACATTTGCTCAACAGAACGCAATGGGGAGATGTGACATATGTAATGGTAACCACCCTATAGATTATTGCGAATACAACTACCATCCAGGGTGGCAGAGCTATCAAGATCCTTCATGGTATGACGAGCCATCACATTTCACAGAACCGCATTTTCCATCTTATCCACCATCTACTTATGATCTTCATCAACAACCAGAACCATCAGAGGAAGATCAGTTGCTAAACATGCTCAAAGATATGTTCGATGAACGAAAAGAAAAGTTGGATACAATGCTTGAAATAAGCCAGAATCAATTTGAAAGTATTCAGAGACAATCAGAATTCATTCAGAGGATGACAGATCAAATGAGACAATTCATAGAAAACCAGAACTACATACCTCAAGAACTAGTTTCGGATGACACTGATGAAGCCTTCGAGTACCAATCATTTCACAGTGACACTTCAACAGAGGATGAAGCTGAGCAGTATCAACAACCAGAGGTATCAGTTCAGGAGCCCGAACCGGCAAAGTCTCAATTTGACTTTTATTATTCAGACTCTGACGATGATGAAGCTGATTATTTGTACCAACTGCACCAACAACGGAGGATCAAACTTTCAATCCTCAAAATGAAGATCTTGGAGCATGCTTTACCATGATGTTTGAAGAAGATCTATCTGAACCATCCATTCCAGTCATATTAGAGGATGAAGATAAAATCTGACATTTCTTTTCATCCTCAGGTTGACAATTTTGAAACATGTATTTCACAGATGACAGATAAAGAGCTGAATATGGAAATTTTAAAATACATCTGTGAAGAGAAGGTGGAACAAGAAGTAGAGCAAATGGAGGAGCAAATGTCTGACCTTAATAAAAATCCAGAGCATTCAGGAGAAACATCGCTGTATCAGGGAGTACAAATCAAAGATATCACCCAGAAGCTTGACAGAATGGAATTTCCATTCCAAGTCAAGCACCATACGAGACCTCCTGATTTTCTTTCTTTCTTTGCAGGAATCACTGGAACAACAAGGAGTAAAAAAGTGGCACGAGCACTGAATGAGACAAAACCCTTTTTGCCACTTTATCGTTGGAAGAGACCCTTCAAAAGCAACGCTCATGGGATTGTCTTTAATCGAACATCCAAAACGAACCCATGCAATTTGATGTAATTTGTTTTCATATTTTGTGTGAACTTTTTAATTTTGTGTGTTATTTTTGTAGGGAAAGGCACAAACGAAGCATTTTAAGACATAAGGAATTGTGTTTGGCAATCAAAGATGAGAAACAATTCATTAGCGATGGCTGAATAAGAAATGAAATCTTGAGACACATCCTAATGAATTTATATTAAGCGAGTGGCGTATTGCGTACACAATTCCGTTGCCTTAATTATTTCTTTGATTCGCTTTTCTATTGTAATTATCTTTATTTTCGTAGACAGGATCCATACTTTTTGACCTTTCACGATCTCTTTTGTTGTTTAGCTAACAATCGTCCTTTGGAAGATATTAGTGCTATTATTACTCACCCTTTTTCAGGTACTATAAATTCAGCCCGTCATTGCACTTTTGAAGGCATCCAGAGTTGAAAAAGAAATACAAAAAAAAAAAATATGGAAGCCACTTCAAGAAGACGAGTTGAAAACATCTGCGTGTTTTGTGGTAGTAGTGTTGGTACTAAGCCACAATACATAGAAGCAGCACAGGAATTGGGTCGAGTCTTAGCTGCAAGGAATATGCACTTAATATATGGCGGAGGCAATCTTGGACTAATGGGGATCGTTTCAAAGGCGGTACAGGAAGGGGGCAGTCACGTTTTGGGAATCATCCCAAAACCCTTGGCAGAGGCAAATCTTATTGGATCATCAAACGGAGAGGAACTGATCGTGCCAGGTATGTCTGAACGACTGGTAGAAATGATAACCGTGCTGATGCTTTTATTGCTTTGCCAGGTGGCTTGGGCACATTGGAGGAAATTTTTATAGTACTATCTTGGGCGAACCTGAACATACACCAGAAACCGCTTGGACTGTTTAATGTTGATGGATTTTATGATTTTCTTTGTGTGTTTCTTGATGATGCTCGGAGAAATGGGTTCGTGTCAAAACCTTTGAAAGAACTCCTCTTCACTGCCAGAACTGCTCCGGATCTAATAGACCAACTCATAACCTATGAACCACAAGTTGACCCTATCCTTTCAAAGATAAATTGGTCCGAGGACGATCGTGGTAAGAGGCGTCGAATTAATCTGGATCTTAACCTTTAATTTCCTGTAGAATTTCAGCTAACCAGGTATTATTTTCTAAACTCTTCTTCTACTGTTTAAGACATTGGGGACAATGTCTCATTTAGGTTTGGGGGAGGGAATTAGTTGATCAGTACCTTGTTTTTAGTTTGTGTGTTGTTTTTATTTTTAGTCAAAAATTTTTCGAAAAATACAAAAAAAATTGGAAAATTTTCAAAAATTACAAAAATATTTTGTGTTTTTGTTTTTTTATTTGACTAAAAAGGTGAAATTGGTAAGAGATAGCTGAGTAAGGATTTTCCTCTCCTGAGACGTATCTCAAACCTATTTCGAAACAAGTTAATTTTTGTTTATTTCCTTTTGAATTATTTAATTTGTGAATTCTCCTTAAACGGAACTAAAAGGAATCTATATATGTTCAGTAGCAGATATTATCAAATATATAGTAACATACGGACATGAGCTAAAATTGAAAAGTTTAATATTCAGTGCTCTAGTTTAATTGGAAAAACATCTCAAAAAGCAATGGAGTAAAAAAAAAAAAAAAAAAAAAAACGTCCGAGATCCGAGTTATTAAGTCTGTAAGGGTGTTTTAACACCCAGTGCCATAAAACCAACTGGTTTGGGAGTCACTGGCCCAACACTCGCTACATGGATCAGAAGATGCTACAAAAAAAAAAAATATATATATATATATTTATATCTGAAGTCTGGGTAATTAAGTCCGTAGGGGTGTCTTAACACCTGGTGCCCTAAAGCCAACTGGTTTGGGAGCCACCGACCCAACACTCGTTACATAGATGGAAGGTATAGTATATAAATAAAAAATAGAAAAAAAATCAAAGAAAAATATCAGAAAAATGAAAAAAAAAATATTATTCCATTGCTGCAAAAAGGTGTGAATTCTGATAAAACTTTAGGACAAAAATATTACTCTCTTATCAACTGCACTTATGACTGTTGTGGGCAAAAATGAGTTGATTAATATTTTGTTGGCTGTGTATATGAAGAATGGTAAAAATAATCGGAGAATTTACTTATTCTGTAATTTAGAATGAAACAAAACAACTAGTAACTTGGAGTAGAAGTTTCACCTGATTAGTCACTAACTTCTTTATTCTCTTTTCGCTTGTCTTTTTGCTTTTGTGTGCATTAGTTTTATTATCTTTCTACTTTTGTAAAACGTTTGGGGGTATCGTTGCTGTAAGCCCTCACGAGACTACAACTCGTCCACTAGGGACACCTAGGGGTTTAAAGGCTTGTTGCATATGCTAAATGCAACTGTGATCCCTACGAAAGTGGCATAGTTTAATTTTAATTGTTTCTTGTATTTTATTTTGTTGTTTTGCTCGAGGACTAGCAAAATGTTAGGTTTGGGGGTGTGATGAGCGGAAAATATATCAATATTTACCGCCCCTTTAACTTAATATTTTGTTTAGTTTCTCGGGTTTGATGAACTTTTTGATGTGTTTTAGTTTATTTTGCAGATAAAATAATATCGGGTCTCAATGAAATCATTTAGGATGAAATATGGGTCAAATAAGGGCAATTATTGGACTTGATATTTTAATTTTGGAGATTGGAAACTTGACAGGGCGTTTTGACGAAGTGCAGTTTGGAAATTCTAGTTTTGCGAATCTGTCGTATTTTGGGCATAACTCTTTACTCCAATATCAGATTGAGCTGATTCAAGTTCTAGATTAAAGAAGACTCACAGATCTACAACTTGGAAAGACAAAATAATTTCTAATTCTGAAGCTTTCATGCCCGAAATTGATGAACCATCCAGAAGTGTGTAGTGTGTAATTATTAAAGTCACTTTCAATCATTTTCAAAGCAAAAAATAAATTAATAAATAAATAATAAAAATGATCAAATCATCACCAAACATGATAAGATATTAGTGGATCAATTAATAATGGATTTGGTGGAGCAATTAGTGGAGCAATTAATAATTGATTTGGTGGATGATTTGTTGGAGGCAAAATTTTGCCTTTAAATACCAAGCCATTTCATTTGTAAAATTCATACTTTCTTCTAAGGAATTCCTTAAGAATACTAAGAAGATTGTATCTTTTTTGTTTATTTATAGCTTTTAGTAATTAATTTCCGCTTTCGCACTTTCTTTTCTTTACTTTTCAGTTTTTACTTTCTGCAATTTACTTTTACGCACAGTACTTTTCTTTCTTTAATTTTCAGTTTTTACTTTTCAGTAATGAGGAGGTAACTCCCCTTTTGCTGGGGTAAAAGGTAAAACTTTTATTACTAATATTTAGATTAATCTCCCTTAATTATAATATATAAACTAGTTAAAACCTGACTTAACGAGGATACCGCCATATTGGTCGGTTGGTAATTATTTAAATTGGTTTTAACCTGACTAAACTGGATACCGCCTGATTGGTCGGTGGTAATTAATTATTACTTTGACTTAATCTGGATACCGCCTATATGGCTGGTTGGTAATTATCATGCAAAGTTAATATATTATATTAAGGGAGATATCTAAAATAGAAGTAATAAAAGTGGATCATTTTACCTCAGCATTTTCTTTTATTGTAATTTTACTTTATTTACTTTTCAGCAATTTACTTTCAGCATTTACTTTTCAGCAATTTACTTTCAGCATTTACTTTATGTCTTTTACTTTCAGCATTTTTATTTTATGTCTTTTATTTTTAAGTTTTTACTAGCCCTAGTTATGTGTTAGTTATCTGGGGTTGTGATGAATTCTAATATCATCGGTTTATAAGGGGTTATTTTATAGTTTGGGTAATTTAAAGGTTTACTTATTAAGTCTTAAGCTTAATGCTTCTTGTTGTCTGATCACCAATAAGATTGATGTGGTAAATCTAAAATGAACTAGACATAGGGATTTTAGGTTTTAGCCTTAGACTTAATAGCCTACGATCTTCCTTGAGGATAGATAACCCTTTAATAGATTTCCTTACAGGATAGACATATACCTGTCAGGCGGGGGTAGCCATAATTGGAACTTAAACTTAATGAATCCAGATAATTTGGTTGACATAGACATATGGTTCAATTGGGTTAAACTGGGTATTTGCGTCTGACCATCGACAGAGGCTTTTGCATAATTTAGTGTTCCAGGTTAGTAAACCGATTTATTACAAAAACATAAAATAATCACTTCATCTTTTAAAAGATATTAGAATGATTCATAACCCTAGATCTTTGTGTCTTTTGTTATTTTCCTTAGTATTTTCTTTTGTCTTTTATTTATTTATTTATTTAGCAAATCCACAATCAACCAAATCAATCAAGCAATCATTCTCTTCTCCCTCAATTAGATATCTATAAATAAATAGATTCAATAATTAATAACAACATTAGGAATTAAGTCCTTGTGGGATCGATATTTTTATACTACTTGAACGATACGTGCGCTTGCGTTATACGTGTGTGTTTACGCCGGTCAGTAGTGGACATCCAAGTCTGAAACATATATCTTATATATGCCAATATATCCAATATATTCCCTAACCTTTTTCCTCTGGATCAATTAAGCCTTGGCTTTGGCACAACAAACTTAATGATCCTAGTTAAGCGGAACCCATTGACCTTGGAAAGCTTCGTAATCAATGTCGATTGACAAGAAGTGATCTTGACTTTGGCCAACAAATCACAACTTGGACAAGACACCGATATGGAACAAAGCCTTCATGATTCAAACACATCCGCGACGGACAAAGGTCTTGACTTTGGCCAACAAACCAGTGCCAATCTTGAATCTTGAGTAAGAATCACTCAATGGAAGGAAAAACGTTTAATATGTTTTGAGGGTTTTTTCGCGTAATTGGAAACCAATTAATTATCTTTGTTAAGGTCTCATCATCATATACCCTTAAACATGCATTCTAAACACATAATAAGGCGCGTAAGTGAATAAATATAATAATGATATGCAGATGGATACTTAACACATTGTTCCTAGAACAAATCTCTCCATTTCCTCTCTCCCGCTAGCACAAGTATTACTTCTGCTCGATTACATAACACTTCTAAAGAAACCTCATTTACATTGAGGGGAATAGGTGAGAAGAGAAATACAAAGAGTCAAGAGGTAATACTCTGGACACGCATGTCCAATTAATAAATTCTAAATTTATTACAACAATTTCCAAAATTGCCCTCACCCATTTAATATCCATCCGATATACATTATTCATACATCGCATCCATGTATTCACACAAAACATGTTATCAATCAATCTAATCCAATTAATTAATCTGAAATTAATGACCTCCCAATGTTCAAACAACGATTTGATTTTGCGCGAGTCAAACTCGTTTTACGAATAAGTACTCAAAGTACGAATTCTTGAATTATATTAAACTACAACATTAAATCCAATTTAATTTGTATTCAATACTAATTCTATATTTAATTCTAAATTAAATAATTACACTTTTAATGTGCCTTTACGACTTAGATTCCAAATCTAGTCGTTACGGGTCTCAAAGCCCGATTAACATCCAATGTTAATTTAATTAAAGTCCAATGGGCTTTCAATTAATTTCTTAAGGCATAGACTTTTGGTCAATATGGGTCAAACCCAAATACCAAAGCCCATTTAAGGAATCACCCTTATTTGCAAAGAAACCAATTTAGGCCCATTAGGCCCAATTAAAATTAAAGGTCCATTAAGTCATATTTGGACTTTATGGATATGGTTTTGGGCCCAATTGGATCCAACCAATTAGCCTAAACCAAACTTGGCCCAACCAAGCCCATTAAGCCCAAATACAAATTTTACAAGCCCAATTCCAAATTTGGCCCAATTAATTAAATTACCAAAATTCCAAATTTCATAATTTAATTAACCTAAAGTGTATGCCATAATTAATTAACCAAATTAATATTTCCAAAACATCAATTTACACAATTAATTATGCTTTGTTAACATCAAAACATGTCCAACACATTTGAATCAAGAATCAATCATTTTCCATGCTACATCATTCACGACAATTGTGGAATTTTTGTCTAATTCAAAATTCAATCCAATTAAATCTCAAATCAACATTTCCCAAATTATTTCAACTCATCCAATGATCAAAATCAAAAATCACCATGACTTAGGGTAAGCTCAAACTTTCGGCCAAGCCATAATTTTGGGGAAAATTTGATCCAATCCAATTTTCACAAAATTGATCACAAATAACTCCAAGTCATTCATATACAAGCATGCTCAAACAATTAATTTCACTCAAACATGCTCAAATTCAATTTACCCAAATTTTACCCTAATCAAATTTCATGCTCAAAATGGCTCAAGATACCATTGTTAGGTTTCTAGATTAGTCCCAAGATCGATTTCAAGCATAGAAACATGTGTGAATACAACAAAGAAATATGGTGGAATCATACTTACAATGATCGGATTTGCGATGCGTCGAACACAAAAATTCCTTCAAGCTCCTTGAACTCTCGGCAATGGTGCTCTTTGTGTTCCTTGTGAATTATGTCAACCTCCATGGCTTTGTGTTGTGATTCCATGCTCATGAGTTTGTTTCCCTATCACCTTTGGATGACTTTTCATGTGCTAGCATTGGAAAATTTGCCACAAATCTTCCATCTTCCTTCTTGTTGCTCTCGATTTTGAGAGAGAAAAGGAGAGGAAATTGGCTTCCAAAACCGAATGGAGAGAGGGGAAAAAAGTGGCCATTGGCCGAATGTAATGAGAGAGAGAGGAGAAAGTGTGTTGGTTGTGTTTTGGTTTCCAAAACCTAAATGAACTTATCCAAAAGTGTTACCAAATTTTGGTATTGGGCTTTCAAAAAGTCAAACCAAAATTTGGAGCCAAAATGGCAATAAATGCCTTCCAACTACTCACATCACTCATGAATAGTGACTGGTTGTCAATCACTCAAAGTGACAAGACATCCATCATATGAATGACGAGTGTTGTGACGCGTGATGTGACTTGTGGGCCCCACTTGAATTCGAAATGCGAGTGGGTCCGCAAACACTCCAGGGCTCGGGTTCGCTAATTCCAAATTAACGAATTTTCTGTTGCGACGTAATTAAATCAAATTCAATTAAATAATTTTACCTAGAAAAATTACTATTCACGTCGCTAACGAATTAATTCTAAATTAACTCGTTCGCCCGAATCAAAATCTAATTTTAATTTCGCGTCGAAATCCAATTTCGTATAATATATCGAATATATTATTTTATCAATTAATTCTAAATTAATCGTTCTCTCTCTTATAATTAATCCCAAATTAATAAAGTGCGAGTCATACGTCATCGGTGAATCTTCGGGAAGCGACCCATGAGATCCCCAAATATATTGGCAGTAAATCCGGTCGTCAGACTATCCGAACACGTACGTACCTAGTACTACGTTTTTACCGATTTACAAGACATGGTTGGCTTCTAGCAAAGCACCGTGCCTACCCAATTCTCCAGAAATATTCTTAAAAGAATATGTGATCAATATCAGGCGTAGTATACGTAGTATTGCGTATTACGATCCAGCATCGGATGTCACGTGCAAGGCCTGAGGCTGGAATTGTGTCTGCCCCGTACGAAGCACATATCGGATCTTTGGTAACTAGTCTCAATAATCGGATAATCATGACCTAGTCATATTATCCCGATGAATGCAGTACATAAGAGCACCAGTTTCGTATCCTAAGTGATCATCATCTCCACTATGACTGGAGTGATACTTCCATCTTGACATCACACCCAATACACTATGATTCTCAATATACCCAGAAGAGGCGTACACAGAACCTGTTAAAGCCCTGGACGACCAAAACCAAAGCATATTGATTGTCGTAAGTATTAGCGGTGCAAGTCTCAGGTTAAGACCAAATACATCTACCCTAATTCGGACTTCCATAGACACATAGTCATACTACCAATGGAATTCCGATGGGTCTATCTAGAGCGAAGCTGTTTTCGTACCATCGGTAAACACAACCTCCTATTACACTTGCATGAGTATCCTATACCCAAATATATGAGAACTATGTTGTTATGCTCCCACAACGCGCACAAGTGTAATACTAGTCTTTTACGCATTATCGATGTCCAATCTCGATAATACTCTGACTAGAGATATTTAATGATTAAACCTTCGTGGATTGATACTGTCTCATATCATCTCAATCCGGAACTAATCATATGGACCTTTTATCATTTATACATCTAGGTAATCCAATTACAAATGATAAAAGGGCAATATCTTTGTCACATAGTTAATTTGTACAACAAAACACCATGATATGTACAAATAGTGATGCTATGGGTCATAATTGTCCAACATTCCCCTATTGTGGTTTCTTGGTTCCTTGGAATTCGCCACTGCACCACTATTATCGCAATAAAGTGTGAGTGATTTATCTGGAACAACTTCCAGATCTCCCAAGAACTTTCGAAGCCAAACTGCTTCCTTAGTTGCTTCGCAAGCTACTACATATTCAGCCTCCATGGTGGAGTCAACAATAAAAGATTGTTTTATGCTCATCCACACAATGGCCCCACCCATAGGGTGAACACTGATCTAGATGTTGATTTCCTAGAATCGAAATCCATATGAAAATCATAGTCAGTATATCCCTTTAGGATCATATCCTCACCGGAATATAAAAGCATATAATTTCTCGTTCTCTTAAGATACTTGAGAATATATTTCATAACCACCTAATGATCCAATCCTGGGTGACTACTCCCACTGTAAAGAAGATGTCCGGTCTCGTGAATAACATAACATACATAAGGCTACCAATCGCTGAGCCATATGAGATATGTCTCATTTCCTTAACTGCTTGAGGTGTCTTAGGAGACTCTTTTTTAGACAAATGAATTCCATGTCTGAAAGGCAAATTACCTTTCTTGGAATTCTGCATCCCAAATCGCATAAGAATTTTATCGATATAGGATGCCTGAGACATTGTTAATAGTCATCTCTTGCGATCCCGAATAATCTGAATCCTAATTATATAACTGGCATCTCTCAAATCTTTCATTTGGAATTGATTAGCTAGTCAGATTTTCATGTCCGATAATATCTTTACATCATTCTGTAGGTATTGCATTTTTGCATGAAGCCCAATGATGAGCCTCGTATGAAGGTACTACCTGAAAAGTTACGAAATTCACGGGAAACGAATGCCGGAAGGGAAAACTCCAAAATTAGCACCTCATTGGATTCAGACTCACTAGCCAGCCTCAGATACGCTCAGTCAGTTTCTGTTTTAAACCTTAGCCTCGGCCCAAAACCCCTGCAATCCGTGCCATACACGCCCACACCACACAAAGCCCATACAACCCATCTACAAAGCCGACATGCCCAAGCCTTCCCAAATAAAAAAATCCCATGCAAAACACATGTTAAAATCCCATCAAAATCACCTTCCAATTTAATGAGATTATGAATATCCTCCTCACCAAAATTATAAAAATTCTTTCCCAAAGTATCCCCCAAATTTTTTGATTTGTTCCTTGATTGAAGATCACTTGAAACATTATAAAAAGGAGGTTTGACCAAACCCTAAGGAGAAAACACACACATACGGTAATCATAAATCAAAACCTAGGCTCTCTTTCTCCTCTCTCCTTACGGCAGCAACAAAGACCCTTCATTACTGAAACCAATAACCAGCAAAAGAAGCCATTAACAAACAAACAACAGCCGACCAAGACATCACCAAAAGAAGCCACTAAACAACAAACAACCAACAAGAAAATCAACCCCACAAAGCAGCCCCTTCACCCTTAGACGTAGACAACAAACACAAATAGTAGCAAAAAAGGCAGCCCAAAAATAGCAAAACAGCAAGCAAAATGGTGAAACAATGAGCAGTAACAGCGAACAAGCAAACCGGAAAAACAATAAGCTTTAATCTTTCCGGCGACGGCCTAACGCACTTCTAAGAAGCAACGTAAAAGGTAAGACCAAATGGCACCCTTGACTATATTTATTTTTTTGTTCTGGACGCAGCATACCTAGTTGGACGTGCGATATGTCCAACCGGATATGCGGGGTCCTATATCAAAGACGACCAAATCTATTGGTCACATTTTCTTTCTCTATCTTTTTGTTGTTTATTTATTTTTATATTTATTTACTTTCATAGTTATTTTATTATTTTTATTTATCTTTCCTTCAACTTATTGTTATTTATTATTTCACATTTATTTTGTTATTTATTATATATTTAGTTTTATTTGTCATTTCTATTTGTTTATTCACATTTATCGTTATTTTATCATTTCGCTTTTACTTTTATTTATGTTTTGCTATATTATTTCGCATCTACTTTCATGTCCATTTACATTGCGTTAATGATTATGTGTGTTATCCCTTGCAGTATATGAGATGGAAATCTAGACATAAATTCTGTAGCCGAATCCGAATAGACGGTAGTGCAGTCTGTACTTGGGATACAACTCTAGGTACCGCTCGGAAACATTCATATATGCGTGTTTATCTCATCATTGGTGCCATTTTCATAAGAACGTTCGAACGCGTTTTCAAACGCAACTCGAACACAAGCCTTCTGCTTCGCTCCGTTCGAACGCGTTCTCGAACGCTACACGAACTTGAACTCTCTGGAACACTTCATTTGAACGTATTTACGAACGCTACACGAACACACGCACACTGAATAACATATTTCTTTATATTTTATGCATTTTTACCTCTTTAGTTATTTATTTTACATTATGCGTTTGGGATTAATTATTTACATTTATTTATTGACGCTTTTTCCTGCTTTTGATTATTATGATTTTTGATATAGTACCTTGTGTTTCATAATTTAATTTGCTTTTATTTATATTCATGTTTATGGGTGTGTAAATTTGTGTGTTTATTTGAATTATCTTGCATGTACTGCTTAAGACTTGGTTATACCATTGTGTGAACCCGTCCATTATACTGGCATAAGTAAGGGACCATTCCGAACCCGACAGTTAGAGGTCTCCCTTGCGAGGGGTGAGTTCGGCCTTAAATCTTTTCCTAGTGCACACTGGGTGGTGACTCCTTTATTCTCTAGTTTAGTCCTCCGCGGGCTACTCCGTACTCTCTATAGGCTGCAAGCCCAACAGTGTCGTGGTCGCCGAATATCATAGGCATAGCGGTAAACCCCTCTTTGCTCCTACACATTCCCAATGAGTAAAATATCATCGATGAACAAAACAAGAAAAACCACTTTACCATCAATGATGCGCTTGTAAACAGAAGGCTAATCGACGTTCTACTCAAAATTATAAGACTTGATCGTAGTATCAAATCTTATGTTCCAAGCTCGAGATGTTTTCTTAAGTCCATAAATGGACTTTTTTAGCTTGTAAACTTTTTGCTCTTGACCTAGGGTTATGAACCCCTATGGTTGTACCATATAGATGTTGGATAATATGACCCATAGCGTCACTATTTGCACAGATCATTGTGTTGTTGTAGCAAATTAACTATGTAATAAGGAAATTGCACTCTCATCATTTGTGATTAGATCACCATAGATATATAAATGAAGAGAGGTCCCTATGATTAGTTCCTGGATTGAGATGATATGAGACAATATCAGTCCACGAAGGATTAATCATTAAATATCCCTAGCCGTAGAATTATCGAGACTGGACATCGATAATGCGGAATAGGCTAGTATTTGCACTTGTGTGCGTTGTGAGGGCACAACGGCATAGTTCTCATATATATAAGTGGATACTTATGCAAGTGCGATAGGAGGTCGTGTTTCACGATGGTACGGGAAACAGCTTCGCTCTGGATAGACCCCGCGGAATCCCATTGGTAGTATGTCTGCGTGTCTATGGGAGGCCGCATCAGGGTAGCTGTATATGGTCTTAACCTGAGACTTGCATCGCTAGTACTTGCGACAATCGGTAAAACTTTGGTTTTGGTGGTTGGGGGACCTAAACTGGTTCTGTGTTCACCTCTTCTGGGTTTATCAGGAATCGTAGTGTACTGGGTGTGATGTCAAGATGGAAGTGTCACTTCAGACATATGGAGTTGATGATCGCGCAGGATACAAAACTAGTGCTTTATAAAAGTTTGCAAACCGTCGGGACAATATGACTAGGTCAGGATTGCCCGATTCACAGAGACTAGTTGCTTGATGTCCGATATAATGTTTCGTACGGGGCAGACACATTCCAGCCCCCAGGCCTAACATGTGATCGTCCGATACTGGATCGATATACGCAACCATACAATACATTGTATACTGTATACTACGCTTGATACGGATCTTAATATTCTTAAAAGGATATGACCGGAGAATTTGGGTAGACTTCGTGTTTTGCTAGAACCGAACATGTCTCGTAAATCGGTAGAACGTAGTACTTGGTACGTACGTGATTCGGATACTCCGGCGACCGCATTTACTGCCAAACTAATCCTGGATCTCATGGGTCTATCTGGGTCGCTTCCCGATAATCCACCGATGACGCACACTTGCACTCTTGAATAATCTGGGATTATATAGAAGAGAGAGAAAATTAATCTAGGATTAATTACGGAGATATTTTATTTAGGATAAAATATCGTCTAGAGAGAGATAAACGATTAATTTGGAATTAATCGATAAATATTAATTAATATATTCGATATATTAAACGAAATTAGATTTCGACGCGGAATTAAAATTAGATTTTAATTAATTCGGGCGAACGAATTAATTAGAATTAATTCGTTAGCGAGCTCTGAATAGTAATTTCGCTAGGGAAAATTAATTAATTCTCGTCGCGACGGAATGCGTTAATTCGGAATTAGCAAAAACCGAGCCCGAAAGTGTTTGCGGACACATTCGTATTTTGAAACGAGTGGTATCGCAAATCACATCGCGATATCTCATCACTTGACACGAATAGATGAGGATGTATCTAGTCACCTTTATGGATGATACATTGTCTCTATTCTCAATGTGTGATGATGATGAATTTTTGGAGGGAATGCTTTTCACGATTTTTGAAGAGTTTTTATCTAAAATTCATTTTTTTGGTTAATGATATACATCATTGCTTCTCTCTTACTTACTTACGTTTTTGTTAAAACAAAAACAAAAGTGTGAAGACACATTTTCCTCTCTTCTCCTCACGCATAACAGTCTGTTTTCTTCACTGGTTTGGAACCAGAAATGGCGTGAACAAAGGGAAGCCAATAGTGGTTTTTTTCATGGTGAGAAATCAAGTGCTAGCACACTTACAAGTCTTGCGAAGGTGGTAGGGAGGTTCGACCATGAGACGGGATCCATCCGACGAATCTAGAAGCTCATTTTCGCAGCTCAAAACAGAAGATGGAGGACAGTGGACTGCTGCAGTTTCATGCACCAAAACAGTGAGCATATTGGCTTCAATCGTCTTCAAATCGACTCAACCGATCGATGTAAGTATTCCACTATCTTCGTCGATGTATTTACACATTATTTTCATTGCTTGTTTGATCTTGGGACCTTAATAAAAACCATCAATGGCATCAAGAGCTTAGGTTCAAGCATGAAATTGGTAGGGCTTAAAATTTGGGTAAATGTGATTTGAGCATGATTTGAATAAATTGTTTGTTTGAGTATGCTTATAACATGTTTTTTTATTTTGGTTGGACTAATTTGACGAAAAATGATTTGGAATTATTTTCCCCAAAATAATGCCATGGCCGAATGTATATTGAATTTTGGGATCTTGGATTTTTTGATTTTTTAATTCATTTGATGAGTTAGAATCGATTAGGTTGACGTTAATTTGAATCGAATTGGATTGGATTTCGAATTGGACAAAATCCCCAAAACCTTACCTTGGCCGAATTTGTGTTAGTGCCCTAATGTCTTGGTAATTTTGATTTTGTGATATTGGATGTGTGTGAAATCAAATTGGATGGTGATTTAATGTTGATTATGGATTCGATTGGATTGAAACCGAATCGGACACAAAATCCCTCTTTTGGCCGAGACTTAAAAGCATGTTAATGGGTTTGATTTTTCATTTTATGTGTTGGACATGTGATAATGAATTAAGCATGATTAATTGGACTAATTTAGTGTTTTGGAAATGATGATTAGTTGATTAATCATGTAATGCACTTTAAGTAATTAAATTGCGTAATTGGATTAATGAAATTTAATTATTTAGGCTTAAATTGGATTTGGGCTTCTATTGTTGTATTTGGGCCTATTGGGCTTGATTTATCAAGTTTGGTTTAGGCCAAGTGGATTGGATCCAATTGGGCCCAAAACCTTACCATAAAGCCCAAATGCGACTTAATGAACCTTTAAAGTTCAATTGGGCCTAATGGGCCAAGATTGATTTATGGGCTTATGGGGTAAATCTCGGATTGGACTTTGGTTATCGGTTTGACCGAGTTGACCAAAAGTCCACGCCTTAAGAAATCAATTAAAAGCCCATTGGACTTTAATTGAATTGACGTTGGACGTTAATCGGTCTTTGAGACGCGTTACGATTAAATTTGGAATTTAAATCGTAAAAGGTTTATTAAATAAAGTGCAATATTTAATTTGGAATTGAATAGTGAATTAGTATTAAATGCATGTTAAATTTGATTTAATGATGTAGTTTATTTAATTCATGAATTCGTACTTTAAGTACTTATTCGCAAAAACGAGTTTGACTCGAACAAAATCAAATCGTTGTTTGAACATTGGATGATCACTTAATTATCAGTTAATTAATTTGATTAGATTGATTGATAGCATGCTTATGTGTGTGAATACGTGGTTGTGTTGAATGATATGTATATCGGATGGATATTAGTTGGGTGGGCAATTTTAGAAATTGTTGTAATAATTCGATTTATTAAATTGGACCTGCGTGTCCAGCCTTATCACCTCTATTCTCTTGTATTCTCTTCTCACCTATTCCCCTCTATGTAATGAGGTTTCTTTAGAAGTGTAGTGTAACGGGTAGAAGTAGTACAAGTGCTAGCTTGAGTGAGAAAGGGAGAGATTTGATCTAGGATCAATATGTAAAGTATCCATCCGCATATCATTATTATTTATTATTTTCATACTCGCTTTATTATGTATTTAGAATGCATGTTTAAGGGTGTATGATGATGAGACCTTAACAAGATAATTAAATTGGTAGCCAATTTGCACGCGAGAAAAAACCCTCGTTCTATATTAAGCGATTATCCTTCCATTGAATGATTCTTGTTCAAGATCCAATTGGCATTGGTTTGTTGGCCAAAGTCAAGACCTTATCAATTGGATGTATTTGAATCATGAGGGTTTTGTTCCACATCGGTGTCTTGTGTCCAAGTTGTGATTTGTTGGCCAAAGTCAAGATCACTTCTTGTCCAACGACATTGATTACGAAACTTTCCTTGTCAATGGGTCCCGCTTAACTGGAGTCATTAGGTTGTTGTGCCAAAGCCAAGGCCTAGATGATTCGGAGGATATGGTCAGGAAAATGTATTAGATACATTGGCGTAAATAATATGTTTAGGACTTGGATGTCCACCTAACCGGATCTAGGAATTGGATTGGATCCAATTGATCTGTGAGATCTACCTAGTTAAATAGCATACAGCTTGTTGGCCAAAGTCAAGGTTGTATGTTATTTAATAGGATCCTAGCCACTAGGAAACACGATTTCCCGAGTACTCAATAGAGGGTTAGAAGCTCGACGAAAAATAGTGGGAGGTAAGTATTGAATTTGCAACAATCGTTCAATTACTCTCGCTAAACACTCTCATTTATATTTTTACTCGTCGTATTAATCAAAAGTATTAGTTGGACTAATATTTTATGTTATTTTAAAAATATATATATAGTTGGACTATATACAAACTTATTCAATATATAGTTGATTTTATAATTGGATTATAGTAATCAATATTAAATTATAGTTGATAAATAATTGGATTATTGTAATCATTATAATAAATAGTACCTTATTAAAATTGATTAAATAGTTGGACTATTAAAATCAAGAAAAATTGAAAGGTTGAATATTTAAAATATATAATCCTTGGGATTAATGTTTTAAATGATTTAATTTTCAATTGGGAATTAATAATAGGTTAATTTATTTGATGAAATAACTTATTATGACTAAGCCCATAATTAAGCAAATAGTAGAGCATAAAATCTTTAGAAGATTTATGTGATGATAACTTTAGTGCTTAATTAATATACTTATAATAAATCTATCTTTAGATTTAAAAGTGTTAAAATTGCAATTAATAATTCTTGGAGAATTAATTGACTATTCTAGTGGAGAAAAGTCAAAGTTTGCAATTGGGCATGTAGCACAAGGTGCATATCGTTTCGATATTCCGAACCCAAGGCTTGGCCAAAGGTTTGTGAAATATTGAAAAGGATAATTGACATATCCCAAAGTGACTGCCAATTGGATATGGAAGACACGAAGGAATTAAAGAAAGGGCGAGGCTCTAACTTTAAAAATATTTGTCAAAGTTATGTTCACTACTAGTATTGAAATTAGATTTTAAATACTTAGTGTGATACATAAAATATATGTATTATGTTCAGAATCCGCTAAGGGCTGGATACTGACTTCAAGCCGAGATTTCTCTGCGAATCGGAAACGGGACGAAAGTCGCTGTTTCGACCGTAGATACCTAAGTTTAGGAGTTACCCTTGGGTATGTACTTAAATTAGGAAATGTTATGATGTAACTAGTTTGACTGGAGACATTATCTCTATATCAGTGTTTAATCCGTTGCAGATAAACCTTTATATTCTAGAACACTAAAATGATACTGAGATAAACACATTAGATGTGAATAACAGAATTTATATTTTGAATATAAATAAAAATCTCAAATATAAAAATGACAAATAAATAGCTCAAATAGATTTGATCCATAGAGACTTATTTGTGGCATTGTTGTCTGGGACACAATTAAACAAGACTCGTATATCCACACTTTTGAAGAGTGGATACTAGGACTGATTTGACTATTCAAATAAGGTCTACGAATCTAGTTTATTAGGTAAGGTACCTAAAATACTATTTACTTTGGTAATAGTAAAGTGCCACCGATCTGTAGCCCTATTCATGGTGAAGTAAGTGGGCCCATATCCAGCTGGGCTAGATGTGAACATGAATATTTCGTGACCTTAACGGATGTGGCATCACGTTATGGTTATGTGTTTCTTTGAAGAACACAGATCGGAAACTTTAGAGTTTCGACACGAAATAGAAAAACAGATCGGCTATAGTATTATGCCGCCATGGTAAGACCGTATTAGAAAATACTTAAGCAGTAAGTTTCATATGTACATGAAAGAGTACTGTATTCTTTCATATGAGGACTCCTCCTGAGACACGTCAGTTAGACGGTGTGTGTCCAAACTAAAACCGAATTTTGTTGGACACGATAAGGTTTATCACGAGTCGCTTTGAGCTATTGTTTCCTTCAATAGGATATGTATTAACAGTGCAAAACTTATTTAGAATAAGGTTCCATGAAAATCTGTTTGACAGATGTCATATAGGATATGAACAAGGAAGAAATGGGGTTTCTCATTCCTGATAATTTGGGTATGCCAGGCATAACGTTTGGATGATACCAAACTAAAATACCCAAATTGGATAAGTGCCAATATAGGTTATCCTAATGGAAACCTTAAGTATAGTACTTGTAAATCTCACATGAGAACAATGTGATTGTTGCTCACCATGCGGTTTTTCCTGAGAGGAATACTGATATACAGTGGTCAGTGGGAGGATAGTGATACTCGATGAAAATCGGAGTAATACTGTTCAAGGCACGAAGTCCTTAATGGAACACAAACAGTTCATCAATAATGAATCTGTACCATTAATCTTCAAATACACAAGAACTTCGTAGATCGGATAAAGTCAGAAAACAACCTAGGGTATGGGTTTCTGATCTAATCTCATAAAGATGTCAATCTTATGGAGGTGTACCATCCGACTACGTTTTGAGGAAGTGATACGATGTGTCGACTACCTATTATGGCAAAGTGCCATGAGTCCAAAATGGATTCCATGTATAATAGCTATTTCGGATACTAGTTGTTGTACCACAAGGCATTGTGCCTATTGGTACATTAAACGTCTTCAAGGAAGACATACATGGATGGAAACATACCAACGTACAAAGCTAGGCTTGTGACGGAAGGTATCGTTATCAACATCGTGTTAATAACGGTTCAACCTTTTGCTTGTTGCCATGGTAAATCCATTTTGAAGATGCTTGTTGATAACTGTATATTTCATTTATGAAATATGTAAGTTACAAATCAAAATCGCTTTCCTGAAAAGGAAACCTTTTGGAGAATGTTTATAACATTCTGACGATTTTGTATAACCGACAAACAAGGTTTGCGGATTATTCGATCCATGTTTGGATTGAAGCAAGCATAAAGTTCTTGGAACTGACGTTTTGAGATAATCATAATGGTTTATGATTTGACTCAAAATGAAATAATTCTTGTGTATATAAGGAGGTTAGTGGGAGCGCACTCACAGTTAAATTCCCATAAAACAATTGGTGAAAGCTTGGTTTTCATAGATATTCTTTCAATAGAAATTCTCCGTAGAATTCTGGGGAGTAACAACCTTTATTCAAGGAATAAAGATCTATTGGGATAGATTTGGATTTGTTAACACTCTCTGGGAATTGTACATTTAAAATGTACTTGTATTGGTGTCTCATACGCTTCGAGCATATGGAGTCACAATCGGGTCAATCCAAGTGATAGTCACTGGATTGAAATTAAGAACATCTGTTAGTATCTCAGAGAACTAAAGATGCTGTCTTAAACTATGGAGAAGGAGAACTTGAAGTGACTGGGATCACTACAGCAAGTTTCCAATAATTAAATACTACGGTACTATAAAGTTTGAATGTCGGGACAGTGAGCTGGAAATCTTCCAAGCAAGATAACTGTTGCCGAATAAACAACAAATGCGGATTATTGCTGCAGCTGAGGCAGCAATAGAAGTCTTTTGGATTGAAATAATCTAATTAGATTAGATATAGTTCTGTTAGCAGCTGAGCTAGGCGTCAGCACATGCTAAGGAATTAAAGGTCTCATCGATGATCCAGATATATACTTCTATATCATCTGATTCGTTCGGATCATACATCGTGGCGATGTGATGATCGTATAAATCGCGTCAAACGATAATCAAACAAATCCGCTGACGAAAACCTTTTCTCAGCAATTTGAGCGAACCATACATAGTTCGGGTGTTGGACACTTGAGTGACTCGCTATGTGCCAAGTGGGAGATTGTTGGATAATATGACCCATAGCGTCACTATTTGCACAGATCATTGTGTTGTTGTAGCAAATTAACTATGTAATAAGGAAATTGCACTCTCACATTTGTGATTAGATCACCATAGATATATAAATGAAGAGAGGTCCCTATGATTAGTTCCTGGATTGAGATGATATGAGACAGTATCAGTCCACGAAGGATTAATCATCAAATATCCCTAGCCGTAGTATTATCGAGACTGGACATCGATAATGCGGAATAGGCTAGTATTGCACTTGTGTGCGTTGTGAGGGCACAACGGCATAGTTCTCATATATATAAGTATTGGATACTTATGCAAGTGCGATAGGAGGTCGTGTTTCACCGATGGTACGGGAAACAGCTTCGCTCTGGATAGACCCCGCGGAATCCCATTGGTAGTATGTCTACGTGTCTATGGGAGGCCGCATCAGGGTAGCTGTATATGGTCTTAACCTGAGACTTGCATCGCTAGTACTTGCGACAATCGGTAAACTTTGGTTTTTGGTTGGTGGGGACCTAAACTGGTCTGTGTTCACCTCTTCTGGGTTTATCAGAATCGTAGTGTACTGGGTGTGATGTCAAGATGGAAGTGTCACTTCAGACATATGGAGTTGATGATCGCGCAGGATACAAAACTAGTGCTCTATAAAAGGTTGCAACCGTCGGGACAATATGACTAGGTCAGGATTGCCCGATTCACAGAGACTAGTTGCTTGATGTCTGATATATGTTTCGTACGGGGCAGACACATTTCCAGCCCCAGGCCTAACATGTGATCGTCCGATACTGGATCGATATACGCAATACAATACAATTGTATACTACGCTTGATACAGATCTTAATATTCTTAAAAGGATATGACCGGAGAATTTGGGTAGACTTCGTGTTTTGCTAGAAACCGAACATGTCTCGTAAATCGGTAGAACGTAGTACTTGGTACGTACGTGATTCGGATACTCCGGCGACCGCATTTACTGCCAACTAATCCGGGGATCTCATGGGCCGCTTCCCGATAATCCACCGATGACGCACAACTTGCACTCTTGAATAATCTGGGATTATATAGAAGAGAGAAAATTAATCTAGGATTAATTACAGAGATATTTTATTTAGGATAAAATATCGTCTAGAGAGAGATAACGATTAATTTGGAATTAATCGATTAAATTAATATATTCGATATATTAAACGAAATTAGATTTCGACGCGGAATTAAAATTAGATTTTAATTCGGGCGAACGAATTAATTTAGAATTAATTCATTAGCGATCTGAATAGTAATTTCGCTAGGCGAAATTAATTAATTCTCGTCGCGACGGAAATGCGTTAATTCGGAATTAGCGAAACCGAGCCCGAAAGTGTTTGCGGACACATTCGTATTTTGAAACGAGTGGTATCCGCAAATCACATCGCGATATCTCATCACTTGACACGAATAGATGATGGATGTATCTAGTCACCTTTATGGGATGATACATTGTCTCTATTCTCAATGTGTGATGATGATGAATTTTTGGAGGGAAATGCTTTTCACGGTTTTTGAAGAGTTTTTATCTAAAAATTCATTTTTTTGGTTAATGATATACATCATTGCTTCTCTCTTACTTACTTACGTTTTTGGTAAAACAAAACAAAAGTGTGAAGACACATTTTTCCTCTCTCTCTCTCCTCACGCATAACAGTCTGTTTTCTTCACTGGTTTGGAACCAGAAATGGCGTGAACAAAGGGAAGCCAAGAGTGGTTTTTTCATGGTGAGAAATCAAGTGCTAGCACACTTACAAGTCTTGCGAAGGTGGTAGGGAGGTTCGACCATGAGACGGGATCCATCTGACGAATCTAGAAGCTCATTTTCGCAGCTCAAAACAGAAGATGGAGGACAGTGGACTGCTGCAGTTCATGCGCCCAAACAGTGAGCATATTGGCTTCAATCGTCTTCAAATCGACTCAACCGATCGATGTAAGTATCCCGCTATCTTCGTCGATGATTTACACATTATTTTCATTGCTTGTTTGATCTTGGGACCTTAATAAAAACCATCAATAGATACTCTCATCAAGATTGCCATTCAAGAATGCAGTCTTGACATCCATTTGCCAAATCTCATAGTCATAATATGTAGCAATATATAGAAGAATACAGATGGATTTTAGCATGGCTACTGGCTAGAAAGTCTCATCATAGTCGACTCTCTCTTTCTGGGTATAACCCTTGGCCACTAGCCTAGATTTGAAGGTCTGTACCTTCTCATATACTTATTTTTTTCTCTTGTAGATCCACTTGCAACCTATGGGTTTTACTCCATCAGGTTGGTCTACAAGTTCCCAGACTGAGTTAGAGTACATAGACTTCATCTTGAGGTTCATGGCTCTGAGCCATTCCTCTTTATAAGAATCTTCCAATGCACTACGATAGGTCAATGGATCATGTAAATCATTACTGGATGCAATAACTTGTGCCTCTCCATTTTCTAGATAGCATTCAGCTTGTCGTACAACCCTCCCACTACGTCTAGGTGGTAGATCATTCTGATAAACTTCCATCTGACGCTCAGATGTTGAATATGTTATGTTTTCGTCAATAGTTGACGATTGTGTGCTGGTCGAACTAGTAAGTAACTCCTCAAGTGACACTTTACTTCGAGGTTTGAACTCTCTCATATAGTTCTTCTCAAGAAATATAGTATTTTTTGAAACAAATACTTTCTTATCTTCCGGACTATAAAAGAACCCACCCCCCAGTCTCCTTAGGATAGCCTACAAATAGGCACACCTGTGAACGCGACTCTAGCTTTGTAGTATTATTCTTCAGCACATGTGCTAGACACCCCAATATGAGGAAATATCGCAAACTAGCTTTATGACCATTCCACAACTCTAAGGGAGTCTTAGGAATAGACTTAAATGGAACTACATTTAGGATATACATTGTTGTTTGCAATGCATACACCCAAAATGAACAAGGTAGTGTAGTGTAACTAAACATTGATATCATCATGTCTAGTGGGGTCCGATTTCCATTTCTGCAACACCATTTGTTGTGGTGTTCCAGGTGTTGTGAGCTGGGATACTATTCCGTGCTCAACTAAGAATTCCTCGAAATCTCTATCAAGGTATTCTCCTCCATGATTCGATCATAGAATTTTGATGGTTTTACCTAATTGGTTCTCAACCTCAGAACGACATTCTTTGAACTTTTCAAAAGTATCTGACTTGTGCTACATTAGGTAAATATACCCATATTTAGAATAATCGTCAATAAAAGTGACGAAGTATTCATAACCACTTCGGGCTTTTATATTCATCGATCTATAAACGTCCGAATGTATTAGCTCAAGAGGTTGATTGGCTCTTATACCTTTTCCTAGTAAAAGGTCTCTTAGTCATTTTGTCTTCTAGACAGGATTCGCAGACTGGTAAAGTTCTAAGTTTTAACTAGTTTAAAACTTCGTTCTTTATATATCTATCTATCCGGTCAAGGTTAATATGTTCAAGTCTAAGATGTCATAGATAAGTGTCATCGGGAGAAATATTTTGCCATTTTGTTCTAGATTTTTTAACCTTAAACATTTTAGTATTGAGCAGTGAATTATGTGTTAACGACCTTACACATATAAATTATTCTCGGAGTTTCCTGTGCATATTGTTAATCCATTTCTACTAATAATAACCAATTTATTATCAAAAGAAATAGAAAAACCATTTTCCATAAGTTTAGATACATAAATCAAATTCCTGTGAAAACCAGGAATAAAAAACACATTGTTTAAACATAAATAATAATTATTAAAGTTTAAATTAGAAACTCCCACAACTCTAGCTGAAACAACATCCCTTGTTCCGACTCTCATGGTATAGTCACCTTCAGCAAGGTCCTTCCATGAATCAAGTAGCTGCAAGGAATAAGAAACATGGTTAGTGGCTCCAGAATCAACAATCATGCGGATATATCATCCTCCACTAATAGAGATTTGATAACAAGTAAATCATATTTACCTGTATTCTTTTTATCTGATAGCTCATCAAGGTATTTAGGACATATCCTCTTCCAATGCCTATCCTTTTTGCAATGGAAACATTTTCCTTGAGGCTTGGTACCTTTAGAGCCTTTCTTGTTATTCTTTTTCATAGGCTTTACCTTAGCCTTCCCAATGCCTTTTTTCTTGTTCTTTGCAGATCTAGAAGATTTGACAATATTTGCCTTTGCACTAGGTGTATGAGGTTCAAGCATGGACTTGTAACCGGTGATCTCATTTAGCAGTTGGGTTAAAGTAAAAGTCAACTTGTTTATAAAATAGTTGCTTTTAAACTATAGGAAACTCTTCGGAAGCGTTTCCATGATCATAGTCACCTGGCTTTGCTCATTAATACGAGTACCATTGGTTTCGGCTGTATTGAGATGAGACATCAACCTTAAGATATGTTCTCGGACTGATGTTCCTTCCTTCATCATAGTTAAAGGCTGCCCAAACATGTCTTATAATGACTGAATTATTAAATACGCTTTAGTAATATGCTCATGCTTTGCAGCTAGAATCTCAGACATCCATGCTATCAAATAGCAGCGGACTTTCTCATCGGACGTAACCTAATTATTATAGGCATCGCATATAGCTTTAACAACATTTGGGGCTGGCTCAAGAGGACATTCCTCTATTAGGATAAATTTAAGGTTTTCACAGACTAATACATTGTTCATGTTACTTTTCCATTTTATATAATTTTCCCCGGTTAATTTGTCTTGTGAGAGAATTGTGATTATTTGAGATATCATGGCTGAAATAAATAAACAAATTTGCATTAAACATATATTCATTGCATATTAAAATCATCAATCATTTAGGCATAAAATTAAACATGATGCATGATCTATGTACAATGAATTTGAAACCTAAAAGAATTACTATGCCACAGAAATCTATCATCCCATAAATAAGTACCGCCATAAGGTAGGTCAAGTATTTACATGATAGATTGAGACAATCTCAATTGATTAATATATCTGCAAATAACTTTTATCCTATATTAATCAACTATCGTTTTATTTGATCAAGGACTATTGATTAACCTTTTAATCATTCCTTTGTGAGTGTAACCCATTGTTTCGGAACCCTTGGACTTAACTAGTGAAGTGCCACCGTAGGGTAGGTCAAATCACCAAATACATCTAGAGTTCCTATCCTCTCGGAATCTAAAAACCTGATATTAACCCAAAAAGGACACCATCTGTAAGGGGACGAAAACAAAGCCATCTCGAGGCGCCTTTTCAATCTCACGTTTTTGGACAACAACAGAGATCATGGGATATATTATAGTATTGTAACGACCGAGGAATTCAACTACTATTTTACTGTGAGATGAGTGTGGCAAAATGCAAACCATGTTTGGAAACATATGCTCTCATGAGATGACTATCGGTAGATTCTTCAAGAATCCGATATTAGATGTTACAATGTTCCACTTCGGACAGCCCATGGTATTTGGGCCGTAACGTTTTCATACGAACTCTGATTTTTATGAATTTTATATCACCGGAAAGCTAAGATCTAGACCTACAACTTTTGCGTTGAATATGTCTCCAAAATCGGACCAGAAATAGGCCAAAAATGCAAGTAAAAATTCTGGATGAATAGTGCCGCGGACCTATCTAGAATAATCTCAAATTTTCCCCACATTTATACACTTTTCTACATGTTTCCAAATATCAAATGAGCCCTAGTATATAAGGAGGTTACTATTCAATGTTTCAAAAAATGAGAAAAAAAAGAAGAAAAAGTGAGAAAGAAAAACGTGAGGAAGGGAAAAGAGAAAGAAGAAGAAAGTAAAAAGAAGAAGAAAGTATAAGAAAAAGTAAAAGAGTGAAGCAAGTACGAATCTCCAAGAGTTAAGAAGATGATTGGCAACAATTGGGGACTTAGAGGATGAAGGAAATCAAAAAAAATAAGGTAAAGAATCTTGACCCAAAAGTTAAGTTATGGATTTTTATGAGTTTGATGTCATGATAGGATTATTAGTATAATAAGGATTGCATATTGGTAATTTATATGAAGAGAAATTGATTGTAGGATTAAGTGTTCAATTTGTGTTTGGAAATCATAAAGGATTAATGAAGTAATGAAAACAATGAGATTAAAAGTATTTGAAGATGTTAATGATGATTTTATAGAATGTTTAATTGAGGATATTTGCTTGTGTGATTGTTGGGGGAAATATGGAGTAAATTGGGTATGAGAGAATGAAGATTTAGACCAGAATTTGGCCTCGCGTCGCGACGTAGAATGCCCTGCATCGCGATATGATCTGAGAAATTTTCCAGAAATGCTTCTGGTGTAAGTCACATCGCGACGCGTATGGTAAAAGTTTGGGCACGTCTTTGGATGATTCACGTCGCGACGCGTGGACAAATAATTGTCCAAATCAGTTCAAGTCATCCCAGTTTCACCTGAATGCGTTAGAGGCTACCCTATAAGTATCGTATCAACCCATATGTATAAATTACGTCATAATATATGTACTATATACCTCAGAGTGATAGCCCTTATTTGAATAGGAAAATTTAGCGTGATTCCGATCTATACATTCTTAGTCCATTTTCTAATCAAATTTATCGATGATAGATCATCGCAGGAACCATAAATTCTTCAGCGATGTGATGAAAGGCTAACATAACTTCAACACTATGAGTGGACACTCTTTCTTTAAAGTGATTTTCATTTTATTATTTTTAAAATCAGACTTAATTTTTACGCTTTAGGGCGTTAGTTGATTTTCATTACAATTATTTCATGAAATATTATGTTTGAGGAAAAAAATATTTTTTAGAGTTTGATTTTATGATATTTCGGGGCATGGGGGAAAAACCCACCTCAGTATGCAACTTTATTCATTTATGGAATTGACGGACAGCACATGTGCACATATAGAGGACTGGGGGGACGGCGATACGTAACGCTCCCAAATCCTAGTTCAGGACTAATGATGACATATGCCCCTAGATCCTAGTCTCAGAACTTGGAGGGTAGCATAGATCCTCACCCATAGTTCTAGTTCAGTGGCTTGAGGGACGGAGATACGTAACGCCCCAAGACCACTAGTTTCAGGGACAATAGTGGCATGCTTTGGGAGACGGCAAGACGTAACGCCCCAAAGACATGGATTTGCACTCCTGGCTCTAGTTAGGCGTATTGGGGGACAACGATACGTAAAACCCCCATACGTCAAGTTTTCAGAGATAGATCAGATTTTCAGATATCAGATTTTCAGAAAATAGTCTTCAGAAATCAGATTTTAGAAATAATTTTCAGAAAACAGACATTCTAGAATAGTTTTCCGAATAGATTTTTTAGATACAAGTTTACAAAACCAGACTTTCAATGGTAGCTTCTAGAAAGATAAGTTTTATAAAAGAGATTTCAGACAAGTTTTCAGAAAAAGAGTTTTCATATAAAGTTATTTCTAGAACTTTGGTTTTAGAGCCAAACATTTTTTTTATATATCAGTATTTCGGTTTTTCATCCACTCACTTAGATCGTTCAACGATCTAACCCCCCACTCTTAATTCCCTTGTTTTGCAGGTATTTTGGGAGGACGAGCTTGGGAGGACGTATACTGATGCAGTCACTAGGGTATGAAGTCCATCAGTTTAAGTCAGAAAGAGTGAGAGTCCAGTCAGAGTCAAGTAATAGTTTTGTATTAATCTTTGATGTTGAGATAATCATGGTAAGAGTGTGTTATTAAGTTTACAGTTATAGATGTTGAGTTGTATATAAGATTTTGAGTTTGGGCTACGGTCCAACACACAGATATTTAAATAGAGAAAAATAGTATTAGTAATTATTCATGGTTGTAGAGTCAGAGGCTCAGGGGAATAGTACGACCTATTCCCTGCCGGTAGCATCTCCCGAATTAAGGATGTTATAAAAATGGTATCAGAGCATGGTCTAGGGAGTCAGTGACTGCAGTGGGCAGATGCTGGGGTCTTGTATATATAGTATGTTCGAGATACTTATATACGGGGCACTACCTCTCCAGTATCCGATCCCCGAGTGCGTTCTTAAGATCCATAGACAAGTTAGTAAACTTTACCAGACTATCCAGATAGTATTCCTCGCGAGAACAATTATACTCTAGATCCACATTGAGAATTCCCCTATAGTTATTCTGACCTATTACCAGATAGTAAGATTTTAAGAAAAGTACCCAAGGGAGTGGGAAAATGAGTTATAAGAAAGGAAGGAGAGATGCGTAGAGGTTTAAGCAGCCGAAGATGGAAAAGTAAGGAAATAAAAAGAAATAATAAAGTTCTATGGATAACCACCTAAGGAAGTAGAAAAAGAGAGAGAGAAAGCTAGAAAGAAAAAGTAAGGTACAAACGATCTTAGAAACCAGAGGTAGTAAAAAGATAGAAGTATAGAATGAGATAAGATAGAAATACTAGAACCTATTATTGGTCAATTATGACCCATGGTACCACTATTTGTAAAAGACATTGTGTTTTTGTACAAATTAAATATGTGACAAAAGGAAATTGCTATTTTATCATTATGTAATTGGATTACTTGGATTATTAATGATAAAAGTCCATATGGTTAAATCGGATTAATAAGATATGAGACAGTATTAATCCACGAACGGTTTAATCATTAAATATCCCTAGTCGTAGTATTATCGAGACTGGACATCGATAATGCGGAATAGACTAGTATTACACTTATGCGCGTTATGAAAGCTTAACGACATAGTTCTCATATATTTAAGTATTGGATACTTATGCAAGTGTGATAAGAGGTTCTGTTAGCTGTTGGACCGGGAACAATTTCACTCTGGATTGGTATTATGACTATGTGTCTATGGGAATCCGTATCAGGGTAGGTGTATGTGATCTTTAACCTGAGACTTGCATCGCTAATACTTGCGACAATCAGTTTACTTTGGTATTGGTCATCTGGAGCTTTAACAGGTTCTGTGTACGCCTATGATGGGTTTATTGAGAATCGTAGTGTATTGGGTGTGATATCAAGATGAGAGTATCACTTCAGTCATATGGAGATGATGATCACGCATGATATGATACTAGTACTCTTAAATGCTGCAGCTATCGAGATAATATGACTAGGTCATGATTATCCGATTATAGAGACTAGTTACGCGGGATCCGATATATGATTCGTACGGGCAGACACAGAGCCAGCCCTAGGCCTAACATGTGATATCCAATACTGGATCGTATTACATATTACGTTAGTATACTATGACTGATACAGATTATATATTCCTCGTTGAATATTTCTAGACAATTGGGTAGGCACGGTGCTTTGCTAGAAGCCAACCATGTCTTGTAAATCGGTGAGAACATGGTACGAGGTACGCACGTGTTCGGATAGTCCAATGACCGTATTTATCGCCAACATATCCAGGAATCTCTTGGGTCGCTTCCCAAAGATTCACCAATGACATTTGACTCGAACAAAATTAATCTGAGATTAATTATGAGAGAGAAAATTAATCTGGGATTAATTACGATAAGAATTTATCTGGGATTAAATTCGTCTAGAAGAGAGAACACGATTAATTTAGAATTAATCGATTAAATAATATATTGGATATATTAATTGAAATCGGATTTCAATGCGAAATTAAAATTGGATTTTAATTCAGGCGAACGAATTGATTTGGAATTAATTCGTAAGCGACTATCGTAATAATTTTGCTAGGCATAATTGTTTAATTAAATTGGATTTAATTATATCTAGACGAGAAAATCGTTTAATCGGATTAAACGAACCCGAGCCCAAGTACTAGTTGTGTGTTGTGTAAGTCAACTTAAATTTGGAATTTAAATTAGGTGGGACCCATTAACTTACATCACATGTCACTCATTGA
>SKCR01024231.1:0-33213 GCA_019454045.1 Zanthoxylum bungeanum
ATGAGTCATTCTTAGATAAAAAATGACATTCACATGTTTCTGAATGATAAAACTAAATAACACCACTTATCTCACTACCCTTATGCATCGTCTGAAAATCTAATCAGAACAACACTTAAACAGATATGGATCATCCCAATAGAATCTTTTGACTTCGGTCAAAAATTTCCTCTTGTCTTGCTGGCTCCAGTCGAGAGGTATCTTTCATGCTGTAAGAAAATTGACGATATTAGCATACCAAGGCATTGTGTTACACAGAATAAAAACTCATCGGGAAATGAGTCATTGATATGAGTTGTATCAATTAATGACTCGTTTGTAAGTCTCGATAAATGATCTGCAACTACATTATCTGTCTTTTTCTTGTCTTTGATTGTGGGATTGAATTCTTGAAGCAATAAAATCCACCGTATTAATCTTGGCTTTGCATCCTGTTTAGACATCAAATATCTAACAGTAGCATGATCAGAATAGACAATGGTTTATGAAGCAATTTAATATGATCAAAATTTATCTAATGCGAATATTTTTAGCAAATACTTCTTTTTCTATGGCAGTGTAATTCATTTATGCATTGTTGAAAGTTCTACTTGCGTAATATATTACATGCGGCTTACCTTCATTTCTTTATCCTAGCACTGCATCAACTGTATAATCACTAGCATCACACATTAGCTCAAAGGGCAATGACCAATCACAGGATTGCATAATAGGAACACAAGTCAAAAGACTGATAATTTTTTCGAATGATTTTTGAAATTCTTCTGTCTATTCAAATGTTGTATCTTTTAATAAGAGGTTACATAAGGGTCTGGATATGGTACTAAAGTTTTTAATGAACCTCCTATAAAATCCTACATGTCCTAAGAAATAACGGATTTCCTTGACTGTTTTTGGTGATGGAAATTTAGAGATTACTTCTATTTTTGCCTTGTCAACCTCAATACCTTTAGATGACTCAACGTGACCCAAAATAATTCCTGAATTAGTCATGAAATGATATTTTTTCCAGTTTAACACAAGTCATTTTTCTTCACATCTTTTCAAAATATTTTCCAAATTATTCAAGCAATTATCAAATGAATTCCCAAAAATAGTTCTATCATCCATAAAGACCTCTAAACAGTGTTCAACCATGTCACTAAATATGCTTAACATGCATCATTGGAATGTTACAGGTGCATTACAAAGTCCAAAAGACATTTTCCTAAATGCAAATGTTCCAAATGGGTATATGAAATGTGGTTTTTCCTGGTCTTTTAAAGCTATGGGAATCTGATAATAATATGAGTAACCATCAAGAAAAAAATAGTATGGATGTCCAACTACTCTTTCCAAAATTTGGTCAATAAATGGTAACGGAAAATGATATTTTCTAGTTGCGTCATTTAGTTTTCTATAATCAATGCACATACGCCAACTAGATGGGATGTGAGTTGTGATTAATTCTCCTTTATCATTTTTTACACAGTAATTCCAGACTTTTTAGGTACAACTTGTGTATGACTTACCCACTTACTATTAGAGGTTAGGTAGATAATGAATACATCAAGAAGTTTGAGGACCTCGATTTTACTACTTCTTTCATGTGAGGGTTTAATCTTCTTGGGGTTGACAATATGTCCTATCATTATCTTCTAAATGTATTTGGTGAGTGCAGATTAATGGATTAATGCCTTTTATGTCTTTTAAAGCCCATCCAATATTACTTTGTGTTCTTTCAACATATTTAACAACTTACCAAATGGTAAGTTTTTTTATCTTCTAGAAATGCATATTTCAGTCCTTCTGGAAAAACTTTTAACTCTATTTGGGTGCTTCCTCGTGTTTTTCTTTTTCCAGTGTTCCCAGTTCTTCCAAATTTTGAATCTTTCCATCGTCTTCCAATACCTGTGTAGAGTCAAGTAGAAAATCATTAGTAATATCCGAATCAATTTTTGTACTTGATTCAACAAAATTAGCGGTATAAATTTCCATGGGATCAGATAAACTCCCATGAATATGCTCATCCATTATTGGCTTAATTGATTCTATGCTTTCGTTTTAATTGTCCTTATCATATGGTTGTTTGTGTTGGACAGTTATGACCTATAGCGTCACTATTTGTACAGATCATGGTGTTGTTGTACAAATTAACTATGTGACAAAGGAGATTGCTCTCTTATCATTTGTGATTAGATCACCAAGATATATAAATGATAGGAGGTCCATATGATTAGTTCCTGGATTGAGATGATATGAGACAGTATCAATCCATGAATGATTAATCATTAAATATCCCTAGTCAAAGTATTATCGAGATTGGACATCGATAATGCGAAAAAGACTAGTATTACACGTGTGCGCGTTGTGAGGGCATAACGACATAGTTCTCATATATTTGGGTATAGGATACTCATGCAAGTGTAATAGGAGGTTGTGTTTACCGATGGTACGGGAAACAGTTTCGCTCTGGATAGACCCCTTCGGAATTCCATTGGTAGTATGACTATGTGTCTATGGAAGTCTGAAATCAGGGTAGGTGTATTTGGTCTTAACTTGAGGCTTGCACCGCTAATACTTACGACATTCAATATACTTTGGTTTTAGGTCGTCCAGGGCTTTAACAGGTTCTGTGTACGCCTCTGCTGGGTATATTGAGAATCGTAGTGTGTTGGGTGTGATGTCGAGATGGAAGTATCACTCCAGTCATAGTGGAGATGATGGTCACGTAGGATACGGAAATGGTTCTCTTATGTACTGCAGTCATAGGATAAAATTGACTAGGTCATGTTTATCCGATATAGAGACTACTTACCAGAGATCCGATATGTGCTTCGTATGGGGCAGACACATTTCCAGCCACAGGCCTTGCACGTGACATCCGATGCTGGATCGAAATACACAATACTACATATACTACGCATGATATAGATAACATATTCCTGTAAGGATATTTTTAGAGAATTGGGTAGGCATGGCGCTTTGCTAGAAGCCAACCTTGTCTTGTAAATCGGTATAAACGTAGTACTAGGTACTTACGTGTTCGGATAGTCCGACGACCGGATTTACTGGCAACATATCCGGGGATCTCATGGGTCGCTTCCCGAAGATTCACCGATGACGTATGACTCGCACTTTATTAATCTGGATTAATTTGATGAGAGAGAAAATTAATCTGGGATTAATTACAGAGATATTTTATCAGGGATAAAATATTAAATAAAGAGAGATAACGATTAATTTGGAATTAATCGATAAAATAATATATTGTTATATTATACGAAATTGGATTTCGACGCGGAATTGAAATTAGATTTTAATTCGGTCAACGATTTAATTTAGAATTAATTCGTTTACGACGTGAATAATGATTTTGCTAGGCATAATTAATTAATTACGTAGCAACGAAAAATTCGTTAATTTGGAATTAGCGAACCCGATCACGGGAGTGTTTGCGAGCGCACTTGCATTTCGAATTCAAGTGCGGCCCGCAAGTCACATCAAGCATCAAATCATTAGTCACATCAAGCGTCAAATCACATGTCACTTTGAGTGATGTGACAATTTGTCACTTGATTGATTGATGGAAGTGGTTGGCATTATTGTTTGACTTTTGGAAAGCAAATAAATTGGTAAATGAATTTTGGAAATTCAAAAGTGTATTAGATACATAATTTTCACCAACCATCACAACATTCTCTCCTCTCTTTCCTTCTCTTCTCTCATGCCTAAAAGGGGCTGGTTTTTCTTCTGTTTTTCAGCAAAATACCGAGAACAATGTGAAGTTCCATGGTGATTTTATGGCAAATTACCAAAGTGCTAGCACACATCAGAGTCTTGCGAAGGTGATAGGGAACCGCACCCGTGAGCATGGAATCACATCACGAAAGCTTGGAGCTTGGAAGATGATCCATGGTCGAAGTGGAGACAAAACAGTGGACTGCCGAGAGCTCAAAGAGGGTTCAAAGGGCTCAAAAAGTTTTTGTTCTTCACCGTATCGCCTCAACCGATCGATGTAAGTATTCTGCAACTTCCTCGATGTATTCACATGTTGTTTCTTGCTTGATAATCGATCCTCAGAACCGTAGATTTTCCCAACAATGGTATCAGAGCCAGGTTAAAAGCATGAAACTTAAAATTAAGGGTTAAAATTGGGTAAAATGGATTTGAGCATGATTTGATGAAATTGGATGATTGAGTATGCTTAAATGATGTTGTATTGAAGTTTGATTGGATCAATTTCATGAAGAATTGTTTGGAACAATTTTGCCCAAAAAATATTGGCTTGGCCGAGAATATCATAGCCCTAAATGTCTTGGAATTTTTGATTTTTGATTCATTGGATGACTTGAAATCAATTGGGAATGTTGATTTAATGTTGAATTGGATTTAATTGGATTGAATTCGAATCGGACATAAAAATCCCCAGAAAGCCGAGACGTATGAGCATGAAAATGGGTTTGATTTTTGTTAAAATATGTTGGACATGTTTTAATGTTGATAAGCATGATTAATTAGGCTAATTGGTGTTTTGGAAATATTGATTTGGGTAATTAAATATGTAATACACTTTAGGTTAATTAAATATGAAATTTGGAATTTTGTAATTTAATTAATTGTGTTTAAATTGGATTTGGGCTTGTAAGGTTGTAATTGGGCTTATTGGGCTTGGTTGTACCAAGATTGGTTTAGGCAAATTGGTTGGATCTAATTGGGCCCAAAACCATTTCCATAAAGTCCAATTATGACTTAATAAGCCTTTAATTTTAATTGGGCCTAATGGGCCTAAATTGATTTCTAGGCTTATGGGGTTATTCCTTGATTGGGCTTTGGTTGCCGAAGCCCACTCCTTAAGAAATTAATTAAAAGCCCATTGGACTTTATTAAATTAACATTGGATGTTAATCGGGCTTTGAGACCCGTAACGATTAAATTTGGAATTTAAGTCGTAAAGGTTTATTTATAAGTGTAATATTTAATTTGGAATTAAATAGTGAATTAGTATTAAATACATATTAAATTGGATTAATGTTGTAGTTTAATTTAATTCAAGAATTCATACTTTGAGTACTTATTCGCAAAACGAGTTAGACTCGCGCAAAATCAAATCATTGTTTGAACATTGGATGGTCATTAATTATCAGATTAATTAATTGGATTAGATTGATTGATAACATGCTTGTGTGAATACATGGTTGCGATGGATGAATAATGTATATCGGATGGATATTATATGGGTGGGGCAATTTTGGAAATTGTTGTAATAAATTTAGAATTTATTAATTGGACCTGCGTGTCCAGCCTATTACCTCCTTACTCTTTGTATTTCTCTTCTCACATATTCCCTTCAATGTAAATGAGGTTTCTTTAGAAGTGTTATGTAACGGGTAGAAGCAATACTTGTGCTAGCGGGAGAGAGGAAATGGAGAGATTTGTTCTAGGAACAATGTGTTAGAGTATCCATCCGCATATCATTATTATTTATTTATATGCGCCTTATTATGTGTTTAGAATGCATGTTTAAGGGTGTATGATGATGAGACCTTAACAAAGATAATAAATTGGTTGCCAATTTGCACGCGAAAAACCGTCAACATCATATTAAGCGTTTTTTCTTCCATTGAGTGATTCTTACTCAAGATCCAAGACTGGCATTGGTTTGTTGGCCAAAGTCAAGGCATTTTTCCGTCGAGGATGTGTTTGAATCATGAAGGCTTTGTTCCATATCGGTGTCTTGTCCAAGTTGTGATTTGTTGGCCAAAGTCAAGATCACTTCTTGTCCATCGACATTGATTACGAAGCTTTCCATGGTCAATGGGTTTCGCTTAACTGGGATCACTAAGTTTGTTGTGCCAAAGCCAAGACTTAGTTGATTCAGAGGAAAAAGGTTAGGCAATATATTGGATATATTGGCATATATAAGATATATGTTTCGGACTTGGATGTCCACCTACTGGATCTAGGAATTGGATTGGATCCAATTGATCTTAGAGATCTACCTAGTTAATTATCATACAATTTATTGGCCAAAGTCAAGATTAGGGGTGAGCAAAACCGGTTTCGGTTCCGGTTCCGCATAGAACCGGAACCTACCCGGAAAAATTCGGTTCTGCACTAAGTGGAACTGGAACCTGCCCAATTAAACAGGGTACCCTATTATTCGGTTCCAATCTGGTTCCGGTCCGGTTTCGAATTACCCTATTTTTAAATATTTTAATGAAAACTACATTCCGATACGAGTCCGTAGGACAAAACGGGGACCAATTGAGTACGAAAGCTAAAAAATGAAAGGTTATATAATAACACTATTTTCTTTCAAAATATTTGATTATTGAAGGGGAAGATTCATTGCCAATAAGCCAAGTATCAAATGCTTCTTTTGATTTTATTCAAGTTTGGTTCACTGTTTTGTAAAAAAAAAAAAATTAAAAGGGTGTATGGGTCATGATGTTTGCAGCTTTTGCTTTATTCCAAAAGATTTAAAAGCGCTTGGTCTTAGATCTACCAGCAAAGTGTTGATCATGCACAATATAAGTTTTTTAAACTAAAGGTCAAATAAAGAAAGAATGATTCGATTAGTCAATTGCCAACATTAAAAGATCACTGGTTGGAATGTTTGAAAATATATAAAAAACCGGTTCCATGGTCCGGTTCCGGTTCCGACCATTTTGGAACCGGAACCTACCCGGATAAAATCGGTTCTTTCATATTTGGAACCGGAACCTACCCGATTATAACTGTTCCGGTTCAAACCCGGAATCGGTCCGGTTCCAACTGGTTCCGGGTAGAACCGGAACCGATGCTCACCCCTAGTCAAGATTGTGTGTTATTTAACGGGATCCTAGCCCACTAGGAAACAAGGTTTCCCGAGTACTCCACAGAGGGTTAGAGGCTCACCGAAAAATAGTGGGAGGCAAGTATTAAATTTGCAATATTCGTTTAGTAACTTGCCATACGCGCTCATATCAAATTATTCGTCAAATAAATTATTTATTAGTTAGACTAATAATAATGTTGTTTTAATACAGTTGGACTGTATTCAAACTATTTCATTTATAGTTGATTATATAATTGGATTATAGTAATCAATATATTTGATTTAATTAATTATAATTGATTTTATAATTGGATTATAGTAATCAATATAATTGAATTTAATCTATTAAATTATAGTTGATTAAATAGTTGGACTATAGTAATCATTATAATAAATAGTACCTAAAATCTTTGTTTAATAGTTGGACTATTAGAATCAAGATAAATTGAAAGATTAGTGTTTAAAACATAATCCTGGGTGAAAATGTATTTAAACGACTTTAATTTTCAAATTGGGAATAAAATTTCAGGATGGTCCTGGAAACTAAGAAGTTACTTTATTTGATAAAATAACATCTTAAGCCTAAGCCCGGAGTTAAGCAAATAGTAGAGCATAATCTTTGGAAGATTCATGTGATGATAACTTAAGTGCTTAATCCATTAAGCTTGCCAAAAAGACTCCTTAATTTCTTAATCAGAACTAAGGATTAGATCGTTAAAGTATGATAATGAAATTGAAGGATCTTCATAGATCTAATTTTAGATCTTTGAAGTACTAAATTGCAATAGTAAACTCTTGGAGAGTTAATGGTTATACTCAAGGAGTCAAAGCCAAAGTTTGCAATAAGGCAAGAAGCGTAAGGCGCGCATCTTATTTCGATATTCTGGAAGGCCAAGGCTTGGCCAAAGGCTTCTGGGGTGGTACGAAAAGGGTAAAGGCAAAATCATTATAATCTTCTTGGAAGATAAAAGACATATCCCAAAATGTCTGCCTAAATTGTGGCAAACGGGATCGCGGAAGCGTGACTGCCGTTTGGACAAAGCAGACATGAAGAAATTGAAGATGGGCAAGGCTCCAGCTTCAAATATGTTTGTCATAAAATATGTTCACTACTAGTATTGAAATTGGATTTTAGATACTTAGTGTGATACATAAATATATACTGATATGCAGAATCTGCTGTAAGCAGGATACTGACTTCAGTTGAGATTAATCTGCGAATCGGAAACGGGACGAAAGTCGCTGTTTTGACCGTAGATACCTAAGCTTAGGAACTACCCTTCGGGTGTGTACTTAAATTAGGAAACTGTTTAAATATAACTAGTTTGACTAGAAACATTATCTCTATATCAGGGTTTAACCCGTTGCGGGTATACCTTTATATTCTAGAACACTAAAGTGTTTTATTTTATAAAGATGATATTGAGATAAACACATTAGATGTGAATAACAGAATTTATATTTTGAATATAAATAAAATCTCAAACATATAACATGACAAACAAATAGCTCAAACTGAATTAATCAGTTGAAACATATTGTGGCATTGTTGTCTGGGACACAATTAAACAAGACTCGTATATCCACACTTTCGAAGAGTGGGTACTAGGACAAATTTGATTATACTCAAATAAAGTCTACGAATCTAGTTTGTTAGGCAAAGTGCCTAAAACACTATTTACTTGGTAAAAGTGCAAATGCCACCGATCTGTTAGCCCTAGTTCATAGTGAAGCAAGTGGGCCCATGTCTAGCTAGGCTAGAGGTGGATATGAATATTTCGTGACCTTTACGGATGTGGCATCGCGTTATGGTTATGTGTTTCTTTAAGAACACAAATCGGAAACTTTTAAAGTTTCGACACGAAATAGACAAACAGATCGGCTAAAGTATTATACCGTCACGGTTAGACCATGATGAAAATACTTAAGCAATAAGTTTCTTAAATACTTGAAAGAGTATAGTATTCCTTCAATGAGGACTCCTCCCGGAACACGTCATCTTGACGGTGTGTCCGAACAGAGAAACCGAATTTTGTTGGACATGATAAGGTTAATCATGAGTCGCTCTGAGCTACCATTTCCTTCAACGGATACGCATAAACAGTGCAGAACTTATTTTGAATAAGGTTCCATAAAAATCTGTTTGACAGATTTCATATTAGATATGAATAGGAAAGAAACCGGGTTTCTCATTCCTGAAGATTTGGGAATGCTAGGCATGTGTTTGGATGATACCAAACTAAAACCCAAATCGGATAAGTGCCAATTGTAGGTTATCCTAGGGATACCAAAGTATAGTACTTATACATCTCACCAGAGAACAATTTAATTGTTGCTCACCATGCGGTTTTCCTAAGAGGAATACCTATGTCCAGTGGTAAGTGGGAGGATAGTAAAACTCGATAAAAATCGGAGTAATACTATTCCAGGCATCGATTCCTTAATGGAACACAAATAGTTCATCAATGATGAAACTATACCAATAATCTTCGAATACACAAGAAACGCGATAGTCAGAGAGAGTCAGAAAACAACCTGGGAGGTATGGGTTTCTGATCTCACCTCATAAAGATGTCAATCTTATTGAGGAATACGAACTGACTACGTATGAGAAAGTGATACAAGGTATCGACTCCCTATCATGGCAAAGTTCCATGATATCCGAAATGGATTCCATGTATACCAACTATGTTTAGACACTAGTTGTTGTACCACAAGACATTGTGCCTATTGGTACTATATAAGTCTTCAAGGAAGACATACGTGGAAGGCAACATACCAACGTACTAAGTTAGGCTTGTAGCGAATAGGTATCGTTATCAACATTGTGTCGATTACGACGAAACCTCTTACCTGTTGCCATGGTAAATCCATTTGGATAATGCTTGCTGATGCTGCATGTTTCATTTATGAAATATGACAGATGAATGCCAAAACCGCTTTCTTTAACGGAAACCTTTTGGAGGATGTTTACAACATTTTGACGGTTTTGTTGCAACAAAACAAGAAAACAAGGTTTGCGAGTTAATTCAATCCATGGATGGATTAAAGCAAGCATACCGTTCTTGGAATTATCGTTTTGATGTAATCATAATGGCATATGATTTAATTCAAAACGGAAATGATTCTTGTGTATATAAGGAGGTTAATGGGAGCGCACTGACAGTGAATGTCCTAAATAAATGATGATATGTCATTTCTTGGAAATGACATTCCTATAATACAATCGGTGAAAGCTTGGCTTTCATGAAAATTCTCCGTAGAATTCTTGGGAGAAACAACCTTTATTATAGGAATAAAGATCTACTCGGATAGATTTAAAGTTGTTGATACTCTCCGAGAACTCGTACATTGAAAAATGTACGTGACCTGGTGTCTCATACGCTTTGAGCATATGGATTCACAATCGGGCCAATCCAAGTGATAGTCATTGGATTGATGTTAAGAACATCCTTTAGTATCTTAGAAGAACTAAGGATGCTGTCTTAATCTATGGAGAAGGAGAACTTGAAGTGACTGGGATCACTGCTGCAAGTTTCCTAACCGATAAAAACGACTATAAGTCGTAACAACGGTACTATAAAGTTTGAATAACGGAATAGTGAGCTGTATTCTTCCTAGCAAGATACTGTTACCGAATAAACAACTAAAGCGGGTTATTGCTGCAACTGAGGCAGCAATAGAAGCCTTATGGATTGATAATAATCCTAATTAGATTAGGAGTAGTTCTGTTAGCAGCTGAGCTAGGCTACAGCACAGGCATAAGAATTAATGGTCTCATCAACGATCCAGATATATACTTCGATATTCATCTGATTCGTTCGGATCATACATCATGGCGATGTGATGATCGTATAAATCGCATCAGATGATAATCATGCAAATCCGCTGACGAAAGTCTTTTCTTAATAATTTGAGCGAACCGTACATAGTTCGGGTGTAAGACACTCGAGTGACTGGCTATAGGCCAAGTGGGAGATTGTTGGACAGTTATGACCCATAGCGTAACTATTTGTACAGATCATGGTGTTGTTGTACAAATTAACTATGTGACAAATGAGATTGCTCTCTTATCATTTGTGATTAGATCACCAAGATATATAAATGATAGGAGGTCCATATGTTTAGTTCCTGGATTGAGATGATATGAGACAGTATCAATCCACGAAGGATTAATCATTAAATATCCCTAGTCAGAGTATTATCGAGATTGGACATCGATAATGCGAAAAGACTAGTATTACACTTGTGCGCGTTGTGAGGGCATAATGACATAGTTCTCATATATTTGGGTATAGGATACTCATGCAAGTGTAATAGGAGGTTGTGTTTACCGATGGTACGGGAAATAGCTTCACTCTGGATAGACCCCTTCGGAATTCCATTGGTAGTATGACTATGTGTCTATGGAAGTCCGAAATCAGAGTAGGTGTATTTGGTCTTAACCTGAGACTTGCACCGCTAATACTTGCGACATTCAATATACTTTGGTTTTAGGTCGTCCAGGGCTTTAACAGGTTCTGTGTACGCCTCTGCTGGGTATATTGAGAATCGTAGTGTGTTGGGTGTGATGTCGAGATGGAAGTATCACTTCAGTCATAGTGGAGATGATGGTCACGTAGGATACGGAACTGGTTCTCTTATGTACTGCAGTCATCGGGATAAAATGACTAGGTCATGTTTATCCGATTTAGAGACTACTTACCAGAGATCCGATATGTGCTTCGTACGGGGCAGACACATTTCTAGCCACAGGCCTTGCACGTGACATCCGATGCTGGATCGAAATACGCAATACTACGTATACTACGCCAGATATAGATCACATATTCCTGTAAGGATATTTCTGGAGAATTGGGTAGGATGGCGCTTTGCTAGAAGCCAACCTTGTCTTGTAAATCGGTATAAACGTAGTACTAGGTACTTACGTGTTCGGATAGTCCGACGACCGGATTTACTGCCAACATATCCGAGGATTTCATGGGTCACTTCCCGAAGATTCACCGATGACGTATGACTCGCACTTTATTAATCTGGGATTAATTTCGGAGATATTTTATCCGGGATAAAATATTAAATAAAGAGAGATAATGATTAATTTGGAATTAATCGATAAAATAATATATTTGATATATTATACGAAATTGGATTTCGACGCGGAATTGAAATTAGATTTTAATTCGGTCAAACGATTTAATTTAGAATTAATTCATTAGCGACGTGAATAATGATTTTGCTAGGCATAATTAATTAATTACGTCGCAACGGAAAATTCGTGACAATTTGTCACTTGATTGATTGATGGAAGTGGTTGGCATTATTGTTTGACTTTTGGAAAGCAAATAAATTGGTAAATGAATTTTGGAAATTCATAAGTGCATTAGATACACAATTTTCACCAACCATCACAACATTCTCTCCTCTTTTTCCTTCTCTTCTCTCACTCCTAAAAAAGGCTGGTTTTTCTTCTGTTTTTTCAGAAAAATGCCGAGAACAAGGAGAAGTTCCATGGTGATTTTGTGGCAAAATTACCAAAGTGCTAGCACACATAAGAGTCTTGCGAAGGTGATAGGGAACCGCACCCGTGAGCATGGAATCACATCACGAAAGCTTGGAGCTTGGAAGATGATCCATGGCCGAATTTGGAGACAAAACCAGTGGACTGCGGAGAGCTCAAGGAGGGTTCAAAGGGCTCAAAAAGTTTTTTTTCTTCACCGCATCGCCTCAACCGATCGATGTAAGTATTCCGCAACTTCCTCGATTTATTCACATGTTGTTTCTTTCTTGATAATCGATCCTCGGAACCGTAGATTTTCCCAACAGTTTGCACATGTTAAAAATATTTAGCTACAATGTCATGTGGCCAAAAGATAGATTTATGATTCCATTCTTGCAATTAATTAAAGCGTTAGTTGTTGCTAAAAATGGGCGACCAAGTATTACATGGATTGTTTTATAACTGTCTGCTACATGTTGTGTTTATAAGATAATTAAATCCACATGATATATGAATTTATCGACTTGCAATAACACATCTTCCACGATTTCTTTTGGTACCTTAACTGATCTATCAGCGAGTAAAAGAGTAGTTGGGATTGGTTTTATCTCACCGATATTAAGTTGTTGGTAAACCGAAAATGGAAGTAAATTTACACTAGCTTCAAGATCAAAAAAATCATGTTCAATGGTTTGATTTCCAATAATACAAGAAATAGTTGGACAACCAGGGTCTTTGTATTTTAATGCATTATTGGTTGAGAGAATGGAACTTACCTGTTCAGCTAGAAAAGCTTTCTTTCTTACTTGATGTTTTCTTTTACAGTGCACAGATCTTTCAAGATTTTGGCATAAGATGGTATCTGTTGGATGACATCCAACAAAGGAATATTGACCTTTACCTATTTGAATACCTCATGACAAAAGGTCCGAATGGATCCAAACGACAATGTTCCCAAACACAAGCATACAGAATAATTTCTACAGAGTGGCCTATCAACATTTCAGAAGCTTTTGGCCCAATCGTCATAGGATATAAACTCGTCCCAGTTTAAATGGCCCAACAAGTTCGTATTTCTGACAAGAAGTCCAACTGCATCCAAATGAGGATGGTCCACAAGCACAAGGAAATATTTGCTATAGGCCATACAACCCCGGTCTACGTGTGGGTTTGCGGGAGTGTAGACAAAGACTCTCGCTGGCGAAGGATTGCCCACAACTAGGTCTCCCCACTCAAGGGTTCGAGCGACCAAGTGAGTACACCTTTTTTATACCTTACAGTACGTGCCGACGAGTTATGGTATGTGACTGACTGTCATATGGATTTCCCGTTGTAGATTCCCCAGAGGGAGGGTGGAGCGAGGCTCTCTTAAGTACCCTAGCCTCTTAAGCTCTTATCGCTTGGTGACAGGAATAAACAACGAGTCCTCCAAATTAGTCCATCACAATAGGCTACGAGTAAATGATTATCTAGGTGCCTTCACAGCTTTTCCTCATAGAAAAGTAGTGAATGAAGGAAGACACCAAACCATTACCGAGCCTTAAAAGTGCCTTTGATTAAACCCATTTTATCCCACAGTAGACACGGTTAATTAAAGTACAAATCATAATATTACAAGACATTATTTCGGGGCCAATTCTCTATCTCCAGTGGAGTCGCCAGACTGTGAGAACACAGAAACTAGGCGACGTATGTTGTTCCGGGCTCGTGGCCCGGTTAGGAGTACGGAGTAGCCCACAGGGGATTAAACCGGAGAAATGATGGAGTCGCCACCCGGTGTGAACCGGGACAATGATTTAAGGCCGCACTCACCCCTCGCAAGGGAAGACCTCAAACCGTTGGGTTCAGAATGGTCCCTTACTCATGCCACTTGTAATAAAATTATTTGTGCAATAATCTAACCAAGCCTAAGCAACATATTTCCAAGGATGTTTTACTCCTAAGTTCGCATGCATACATCAAAAAGTTCATCTAAATTTACATGTAACACATCTTCATATTTACATACAACCTATTTGCATACAATCTATATCCAAATTTGCATACAACATATTTGCATATAATCTATGTCCGAATTTGCATGCATAAAGATAAATTGACATACGGAAAGCATACAATTTCACATTGGTAGGCAGAGAAGCGCATATAAATAACATTCATACAAGCATGCATATTAAGGAAAGACAATTAAGCGCATAATGGAAATAGATAACTAAAGAGGTAATACAAATGCATAAGGTAAAAAGAGACAACTATATGCTAAAATAGACATGTCGTGATGTGATGCAGAAAAGATATCTAGAATTGACACGAACACATGCGTGGGCCTTTTTCCAAGTGCCACGTGGAATTGTATCCCGAGTACAGATCATACAACCGTCCATTCGGAATCGGCTATGAAATTTATGTCCAGGTTTCCATCCTATATACCACGAGAAATAATGCCCAAATGCTATCATAACATGGGTACACCAATGATAATAGATCGAGCCAAGACAAGGATAGATGATGCAATCAATAGATGAAAGACTTGGCAAATATTGTGGTAAAGGTAGCCTTTTAGGCTTTTCTTCCCCCAAATGGAGAACCTTTTAGTCCAACACCATAAACCCATGCGCTTTTCATTAAAATGCGTACAAAGATAAAGATAACTATATGGAACTTCATAATGCATGCGTAAATGAAGCAATGATGCTCAAAAGAATAGGTGGCATAGTGAGAAGCGCGACAAGACATCGTGGTAAAGGCTTTTAAACCCTTGACATAGAGGACCTTTAATCCAACTTATCAAGCCCATGCGCAAATAACACAATGCATATATAAAAAAGTAAAGACAATGATATCGGACTTCGTGTATCTGATTGAACATATCTCACATCCAATCGAATATACCTTATCCGACGCGGCAAAACATCGTGGTAAAGGATTTTAACCTCTCAAAATATAGGACCTTTAATCACACTTACTAAGCCCATACGCTAATAACACAATGCATATAAGAAAAAGAGAACAACAATATCGGACTTCGTATACTCGATTGAACACATCTCACATTCAACCGAATATACATCATCCGGCGCGGAAAAACATCGTGGTAAAGGATTTTAACCTCTCAAAATAGAGGACCTTTAATCGCACTTACTAAGCCCATGCGCAAACAACACAATACATATATAAAAAAGTAAAGACAACGATATCGGACTTCATGTATCCGATTGAACATATCTCACATTCAATCGAATATACATTATCCGGTGCGGCAAAGCATCGTGGTAAAAGATTTTAACCTCTCAAAATAAAAGACCTTTAATCACACTTACTAAGCCCATACGCTAATAACACAATGCATATAAGAAAAAGAGAACAAAAATATTTTTAATTAGGAATATAATTTGTTGATTGATTTCATTTGGTATATGATTTAATTAATTTGGTTGTATTTTAACGGCCTTGGGAGTGTGGGCCAAGGTGGTGGGCGTGTGGGCTTGCTTTAGTGGTGGGCTTGGTGTATTAGGTGTTGTGTTGGCTTGGTGAGTGGGTTTGGTCCAAGGTTAAATGGTTTGCGGTGTTTGTAGGCTAAAGGTGCTTTAAAACGGAGGTTCAATGAGTTAGCCTGGAGCTAAACAAGCAAATAAAAATCTAAAGAAATACCGATTCCCTTCCGACGACCGTTTCCCGTAACTTCCTCGACTTAAAAGGTAGTGTCTCCAAATGAGACTCATAATAGGGTCTCACATGCAAAAATGCAGTGCCTACACAACCCTAGATAGTTTAATAATATTGATTTTACCTTTAATTCACTTTCGTGCTATTTTATTTACTTGTTTTAGTTTTAAAGTCACCATCCAATCAAACAACAAATCTATTAGATACTTGTAAATATTTGGCTTCATAAATTAATAGCTTAGGTATTAAATCCTCATGGGATCGATATATTTTATACTACTTGAACGATACATGTGCTTGCGTTATACGTGTGTGATAAGGCCGATCACCTGTCGGGCGGGGGTAGCCATATTTGGAACTTAAACTTAATGAATTCAGAGTTTCTTAATTAACATTGGAATATAGTTAATTGGGTTACTTTGGATGTTTGCATCTTACCATCAGAATAGGCTTTTGCATAACTTCGTGTTCCAGGCTAATAAACATGAGATAATCACTTCATCTTTAAAATATATTGGAAGGATTCAAAACCCTGGATAGTTTTATAATCTTGATTTTTCCTTTAGTTTACTTTCGCACTGTTTTATTTACTTGTTTTAAACAAAAATCACCATCCAACCAACAATCAATCAATTAGATACTCGTAGACATTTAGCTTCATAAATTGATAGCATAGGTATTAAGTCCCCATGGGATCGATACATTTTATACTACTTGAGCGACATGTGCTCTTACGTTATGTGTGTGATTTCACCGATCAAGTTCTTGGCGCCGTTGCCGGGGACTTATTTATGTTTTACTATTAATTTTGGGGTTAGATACTTTACTTGTGTCTAATTTTTTTTTACTTATTATTTTTATTTTCTTGTGTTTCAGGTTCTCAGACACTACATGAGAAGGAGCAGAAGCTTCGAAATCTGTCTGCTTGACCCAGAAATTGAAAGAACAATTAGACAGTTGAGAAGGGAAAGACGAGAAGGCCAAGAAGCATTGATCAACATGAACAATCAAGAACCTGAACCTTTGGAAGTTGCACATCCAATTCCCATTCGAGACAGAACAATTCCCGTAGTTGACGGCTTCATATCATACATTGTACTTCCTCCCTTACCAGCAAATGCGTGTGACATCAAAACATGCATTCAGATGATACAACAATCAGTTCAGTTTGGGGGAAATGCAGCTGAAGATCCTAATGCCCACATTAGTAAATTCCTGAAAGTTTGTGGCATATTTAATTACAACCGAGCAGCAGAAGAAGCAATGAGACTGTGTGTGTTCCCATATTCTTTGAAAGACAGAGCTAATGCTTGGCTACATTCACTACCAGAAGGTTCTATCACAACTTGGAACACCCTTGCCAACAAATTCCTTGCAAAATATTTTCCCCTAGCCAGAACAGCAAGGCTGAGGAATGACATCACATCCTTTGTGTAACATGACTCAGAATCCCTCTGCGAAGCTTAGGAAAGTACAAGGAATTGTTCCGAAAATGTCATTACTATGAGATTACAAAGTGGCTACAAGTCCAAACCTTCTACAATGGACATTCTAGACTAATGAGAACCACAATAGATGCTGCTGGTGAAGGAGCTTTAATGGCAAAATGAGAAGATCAAGCTTGAGTCTTAATTGAAGAAATGGCCAAAAAAAATTCTTTGTGGCCAACAGAAAGAAGCATGATCCAACGAATAGCAGAAATCTACGAAGTAGGATCCAACACATCAATGAATGCCATGCTGGATCAGATATGAAAATTCATGGAAACTCTTAGCATGCAGGGTAATGTTGGATCCACAAGTTCACCATATGGAGGAGCACCAGAGGCATAATCTTACAACCAACATGATGAGACTGTAAACTATGTCATTAATTTCAACAGCCTGGGAAACAATCCATATTCCAATACCTACAACCCAGGTTGGAGGAATCATCACAATTTTGCATGGAGCAACAATTCAGGGTAAAGGAACAATCCACCACAATGAATAGCAGAAGTGTTGGCCCAGTTGAAAAAGCATGAACCAAAATACGACGCTTTAGCAGCTATAGTTCAAAATCAAGCAGCATTGAATCAAAGCCATTCAGCTTCTATAAAAGCACTGAAAAATCAAATGGGACAACTGGCCAATGCTCAGAGTTACAGACCGCGAGGTACCCTTCCAAACAACACAGAACCAAATCCAAGGAACAGAGGGAAAGAACAATGTCAAGCCATTACTTTGAAAAGCAGCACTGAAATCAACAAAAATGTTGGAGTCAGGGCATCTACTAAGTAAGTTCCAAAAGAAAGAAGCGAAACAGATCCATAGATGGAGGAAAAAGAGGCAAAAGAAAATAATCGAGAAAGATTCAATCCACCTCCACCTTTTCCACAGCGTCTCCAGAAACATAAACTGGATAAGCAATTTGCTTGATTCCTGGAGATCTTCAAAAAACTGCATATCAACATTCCATTTGCAGAAGTGTTGGAACAAATGCCCAACTATGTCAAATTCATGAAAGATATTCTGTCACGAAAGTGAAGATTAGGAGATTACGAGACAGTAGCATTGACAGAAGAATGTAGTGCCATCATTCATAGGAAGCTTCCCCCAAAGTTGAAAGATTCTGGCAGTTTCACCATCCCTCGCACCAAAGGATAACATTACTTCGATAAGGCTTTGTGTGATTTAGGTGCTAGTATTAACTTGATGTCTTTGTCTATTTACAGGAAACTACAGATTGGAGAAAGAAAGCCCACCTCAATCACTCTGCAACTTGCTGATAGAACGCTCACATTTCTGAGAGGTGTAGTTGAAGATGTGCTTGTCAATGTCGACAAATTCATTTTCCCAACAGATTTTATTGCCACTGACATGGAGGAAGACAAAGATGTACCCATCATTTTCGGGAGACCATTCTTGGCTACCGGTCAAACCAATATTGATATACAAAAAGGTGAACTAACCATGAGAGTGCAGAACCAAGAAGTAACATTCAATGTTTTCAAAGCCATGAATTTCTCGAATGATGAAAAAGAGGAGGAATGTTTCAGATGCAAAGCAACTTTCCACTGATAAACTTAAAGCATGCCATCTGCCTGTGGAGCTTGAACATAAAACGTATTGGGTATTGAAGAAGTTAAATCTTGATCTGAAAGCAGCAGGAGAGAAACGGCTCCACCAACTTAACTAATTGGAGGATTTTCTCCTACATGCTTATGAAAATGCCAAACTGTACAAAGAAAAGACCAAGAAATGGCATGATAAAAAAAAATAGTGCGAAGACAACTGGAACCAGGGCAGCAGGTGTTGTTATACAATTCAAGATGGAAACTTTTCCCTGGAAAGCTGAAATCAAGGTGGTCAGGTCCATTTCCGATTACTCAGGTGTTACCCTACGAAATAGTTGAGATATACAACCCCAACTCCAACAACACATTCAGGGTAAACTGCCAGCGTGTCAAACACTACTGGGGAGAATCATTTGAGCGACACAAAGAGAGTCTCACACTTGCAGATCCAGCCTAACATTCGGGCAGTCATGTCTAGTTGATGACGTTAAACTTAGCGCTAGAAGGAAGGCAACCCATGCAATTTGTGTATATATTAAGATTTGGTGTGTTTTATTTTTTGTAGGTAAAGTCACAGACAGGATGGAAGATATTCTCACAAATCTTCACAAGCATTTTCCTTCTCTCCCTCAAAACTCTCTGATGAAAGTCTACAATGCTCGCATTGAACGAATGAGACTTCTAATGATCAAAGGTATTCCAATTGACATTCGTTGGATTATTGAAGCACGAGTCCGATTAGCAGGTGACTCATCTGACTTTTTTTTTTCATTTCTGCCTGGTTTAGGAAAAAACACCTATGTTAAGAAAAGAAGAGCTAAAAGATTAGGTGTTTGCTATAAATGTGCATGCATGACATGTAATTCTCGTTGTCATTCTTTAGGAATGATGTCTGATAACCACAAAGATAAAATTAAATTCATTAGGGATGACATGAGTAAGAAGTCTTTAGATGACATATTATTGACTCTTGAGACGCAACCCAGTGGATATGTGTATCACGTAATTCGCATGTTACATACACAGTTTTGAAAAGAAAGACAACAATTAAGTCTCAGGAAACTGATTTTAAAAGACCATATTTGCCAATTTATAAGAAAATTGGATGTGAAGCTTGTCTCTGACATATAGATGTCATTCAAGCCGTTACTACTTGTACATATTATTATTTCTTTGTATTTAACTAATAATTGTGATTTATTTTGTTATTTTCTTTTATTTTCGCCGACAGTATCCAGATTTTTTGACTTTCACGATTTATTTTACTTTTTAGCTAATAATTGTCATTTGGCAGGTATTTGTGCTATTATTACTCACCCTTTTTCAGGATCTATAAATTCAGCTCGTCATTGCACTCTTGTAGACATCTATATTTGAGAAATATATATATATATATATATATATATATATATATATATATATATATAAATGGAAGCAACTTCAAGAAGACAAGTTGTTAATATCTGTGTGTTTTGCGACACTAGTTCTGGTTTTAAATCAGAATTCGCTGAGGCAGCACAAGAATCGGGTAGAGTCATGGCTGAGAGAAATATGCACTTAGTATATGGCGGTGGCAATCTTCGACTAATGGGGTACGTTTCAAGAGCCGTACAGGAATGACGTAGTCAAGTTTTGGGAATCATCCCAAAACCTTTGGCAGAGGCATATCTTAGAGGACCATCAAATGGAGATGAATGTATCGTGTCAGGTATGTCTGAATGACTTGTTGAAATGATTAATCGTGCTGATGCTTTTATTTTTTTCCCAGGTGGCTTGGGCACGATGGACGAAGTTTTCACAATATTATCTTGGGCGAACTTGAACATACACCAGAAACCAATTGGACTGTTTAATGTTGATGAATTTTATGACTTTCTTTGTGTTTTTCTTGATGATGCCCGGAGAAATGGGTTCATATCAAAACCCATAAAAGATACCATCTTCACTGCCAGATCAGCCAATGATTTAATTGATCAACTCTTATCTTTTGAACCATAAATTGACCATATCCTTTCCAAGATAAACTGGTCTGATAATGATCGTGGTAAGAAGCGTCGAATAAATCTGGATCTTGACCTTTAACTTTCCTTCTTCTTTTAAGACATTGGGGACAATGTCTCAATTATGTTTGGGGGTGGGGAATAGTTGACTAGTATCTTGTTTTTATTTTTCGTTGTTTTGTTTTTGCTTGGTTTTTAGTCAAAAATTTTTAAATTTTTTTAAATAAAAAAAGAAACTTTGATTTTTATGTTTTTAATTTGGCTAACCAGGTGGAATGATGTTTAAGATAGCTGTATAAGGAATTTCCACTCCTGAGACGTATCTCAACCTATTTCGTAACAAGTAATTTTTATTTATTTCCTTTTGAATTATTTAAAATTTTTAATTCTCCATAATACTGACTAAATTGAATCTTCATATGCATAGTATATAGGTATTATCAATATGCATGGTAACATACGGACATGGGTCGTAAGTGTAAAGTTTGTAATATTCAGTGCTCTAGTTTATTGGAGGATGCATCTGAAAGCAATGGAATTAAAAAAAAAGAAGAAAAATATGTATATAAATAATTAACCATGCTTTTACTTAGTAACCAGACATCTTGTCTCAGTAAGCAGTGATAGTTCGCGTCAAACGGAAAATCCTGAGTTAATAATAATAAAGTTTCTACTTAGTAAGCAGTGATTGTTAGCGTCAAACAGTAGAACCTTTAAACATCTGAGATCCGAGGAATTAAGTTTGTAGGGGTGTCTTAACACCTAGTACCCTAAAACCAACTGGCTTGGGAGTCACTGGCCTAAAGCTCACTACATGGATTGAAGATGTTATAAAAAAAATCATAAAAAGTTCTATTGCCAAAAAAGTTTGAATTCTGATATAACTTTAGGACAAAAATATTACTCTCTTTTCAACTACGCTTATGAATATTGTGAGCACAATGAGTTGATTAATACTTTGTTGGTTGTGTATATGGAGAATGGTAAAAATAATCGGAGAATTTACTTATTTGGTAATTTAGAAAGAAAGAAAACAACTATTAACTTGGATAAGAATTTCACTTGTTTAGTCACTAACTTATTTTGTGTGTTTGATTGTACATTTGATTGACGTTTGTGGGTATCGTCGCTGTAAGCTCTCACGAGACTACAACTCATCCACTAGGGATACATATGGGTTTAAAGGCTTGTTGCATACGCTAAATGCAACCATGATCCTTACGAAAGTGGCTTAGTTTAATTTTATTTTAAAATTGTGTATTATATTACATTTTATTGTTTTGCTCGAGGATTAGCAAAATGTTAGGTTTGAGGGTGTGATAAGAGGAAAATATATCAATATTTACCACCCATTTTACTTAATATTTTATATAGTTTCTCGATTTTTGTGAATATTTCGATTTGTTTGTGTTATTTTGTAGATAAATAAGATTTCAGCTCTCAATGGAATCAAATCAAGGCTAAAAGGACGAAAAACAAACAAAAAGGGCCAAATTAGAATTTCGCATCACGAGGCGCACACTTTCTGTGTCGCGACGCGCTTCAGTTACTATTCTGTCGACCCGCGTCATCATGATGTCAGCCTGTCGACATCTTGCGTCAGCAATGACATCACCATCACGACGCCAAGCCTTCACGTGTTGAGACGCCGAGCTAATAATTCAGCTGCCGATAGCAGTGTGCCACGTGTCAAGCATCGACGCGCGTCGCGACGCGCAGAGCAAAAATTTTCCTATAAATTGAGGCCGAATTCATTTGAAATTTTCATACTTTCTTCTGGGGATTTCCATAAGAATACTAAGAAGATAATATCTTGTTTGTTTATTTACAGCTTTCTTATATTAAATTTTTATTTTAAGCAATAAATCTTTCTTTCTTTTACTTTAAAGTATGAGTAGGTAACTTCATTCTGCTGGGCTGAAAGGTAAAGCTTTTATTATATTAAGTTAGATTAATCTCCCTTAGTTATAATATATAAACTATCTTAAAACCTGACTTAATGGGATACCGCCTTTATGGTCGGTTGGACTTAAATAAATTGATTTTAAGCTGACTTAATTGGATATCTCATTTATGATCGGTTGGAATTAATCAAAAATCCGACTTAATCAGGATACTGCCTATATGGTCGGTTGGTAATATCATGCAAATTTATATATCATAATAAGAGAGATTTCTAAATTAGAAGTAATAAAAGTGGATCATCTAACCCCTATCATTTTATTTCATTGTTTTATTTTACATTTTACTATTCTAGTTTTTTTTTTATGTCATTTTCTTTATTTAAGTTTTTAATAATTCTAGATATGGGTTGTAACTAAATACCTTATCTAGGGTTGTGATGAATTCCAATATCACCGGTTTATAAGTTGGTTATTTTATGCCTTAGGTAATATATTGGTTTATTTATTGAGTCTTAGTCTTAATGCTTCTTGTTAACTGGCCATTAATAAGATTGATTTGGTAAACTTAAAATGAACTTGGAAAAGAAATTTAGGTTTAGCCATAGACTCAATAGCTCATAATCTCACCTTGGGGTAAATTTCACTTAAGGTAGATTTCCTTACAGGATAGGAATATACCTGTCGGGCGGGGGTAGCCATAATTGGAACTAAAACTTATTGAATTCAGAGTTTCTTAATTAACATAGGAATATAGTTAATTCGGTTACTTTGGGTGTTTGCATCTGACCATTGAAAGAGGTTTTTGCATAACTTCGTGTTCCGGGTTAATAAACTGATATATTGCACAAACATGAGATAATCACTTCATCTTTAAAAGATTTTGGAAGGATTCACAACCATAGATAGTATTATAATCTTGATTTTTCCTTTAATTTACTTTCGTACTGTTTTATTTACTTTTTTTAAACAAAAATCAACATCCAACCAACAATCAATCAATTAGATACTCATAGACATTTAGCTTCATAAATTAATAGCATAGGTATTAAGTCCTTGTGGGATCGATACATTTTATACTACTTGAGCGATACGTGCGCTTGCGTTACTTGTGTGATTTCACCAATCAGCGCCAAAAACTTGACACGCTCAAAAATTGATTCTTTACTCTCAAGTATAAGAGTGTCGAAGTAATAAAATAACCTGGTAAGTCCGGGGTCGATCCACTTGGAATAGATTTGTTTAATTAGAATGATAAGTAGAGCGAAAAGAAAAATATTTGATTTGTTGAAGTAGTTGGAAACTTTTAGGTCAATAAGCAATAATAAAATAAAATACTGAAGTTAGGGGATCAGCTTTTAATATTTCAAATCTAGAAATCTCGCTTTATTATAATATATAAATTATCCTTGTTACCCAATTAATTTATCTCAGGAATTAATTATGCCAAAATATATAAACCAACCATATAGGTGGTGTTCATTTCTGTCGATAACAAGTCCAGTTAAGTAATTAGTTATGCCAAAACATGTAAAACTAGCCATACATGCAGTAGCCATATAAAATCAGCCATATAGACGGTAGCAATATTTGTCCATAATTAATCCAGATTTAAATCAAGTTTTAATTATTAGATTATAATTTATTTATTATAATATAAGCGAGATTGATCTAAATTTTCATTATAAAAGCTTCACAATTTACCCCAGTAAAAGGAAATTAGCTACTTATTTTGTAATTAAAAACACTCGTAATTTTATTACTAAATAAATAAACACACAAGACAACCTCTTCCCAAAAATCTATAGAGAGTCTGGAAAGAAAGTATGAAAATTTCTTCTACCGAAGGCTTCAATTTATAGGCAAAAATAAGGTTCTCGCGTCGCGATGCCAAAGCTATGCGCGTCACAATGCTGCTGCCAGATGTATACACATGTCAAAGATTAGGGCATCGTGATGCAAAAGTCCTGTATGTCGTGACGCAATAGGCGGTGCTCGCGGTGTCTTTGTCTTCATGGTGCGTCGTGACTCTAAGTCATTTGCGCATCGCGAAGCTTATGCTGATTTTTTGTTTTTGCCCTTTCCATATCTGGTTTTCCTGTTGAGCTTCCGAGTAGTATTTTACCTACCAAATAATAAAAATACACAATAAAATTATACAAAACATAATGTAAAATATTATTTCATAGTTGTGCAAAATTAAGGGGATTAGTGAAACTATGAGTGTTAAATGATTGATTTTTCGTATAATAAATATGTAATTTTTAGTGTTAATCAATGTCATACATCCAACACTGAATCAAATGACATGTTACCCGTACATGTACAAATCGCGTGTCAGTTGACTCTAAATTAAGCAATCGACATCTCGTACATTCATATAATAGCCATGCAACATGTCGCATGCTTTGTGTGACATGCATGCGCATGCACATCGCGTGAGAGCACGTAAGGTTTGTGGCTAGCGCGTGAGCTCAGTGTGGGTGCTTACGACGTTTATGACGATGCGTGGAGGCGCATGTCAGTGCGTGTGGGTCATGTTTGCATCGATTTTCTCTGATAATTTCGATCCGTCATGATTGAATGTGTAATCTTTTTTCATAGTGTTCTCACTACTGTAATCGGCAATGATAAATTTATTTTCTCACAAAAACTTTATATTTATGTACTTTATTGAGTATCTTTGTGATGTTTATTTTTGGCAATGTAACTTTGTATTTTCAGTATACTGATTTTTCCTTATATTTGTTACAGAAAAATCATGCCGATAGTTCAAAGAACTGCAAGAATGGTTATGACATTTGCATACGGTGAACGATTAAAATACATGTTGTTAGAAATGTATAGATATCAGATGAGTGAAAGCGGTGATATGATTTTACATATCATCACATTTAATATCATGTTATAAAAGTTGATATGTGAAGGTAATTGGATAAGTTAGTCTAATAGTCTTAGAATGTTATGAAACACTCTCCCTAAGATATGGCAAATACACTTACTAATATTTAGGAATCAGTAACGCAAATAGAAGAACTTCATGTTCAGCATAATAAAGTCATTGATATGTTGACAATTTAATATTTCAGACATAAAGCGAAAATTATGATTTTTCCTTTTATGTCTCGAAATCATCGTCATGATCCTAAATTTGCTAAAAGATTTCCATGGTTGTACAAGAGCAATTATAAGTTACCCAAAGAGTTTGAGGATTCGTATCTTAAGACATTTATGAGTTGAGACTCTAGCACCGGAAAAGTTCTAAGTGTTAGATATTAGTTCTTCTTTAAAAACACTATTATTATTGCTGTGTGTAATTATTTCAATGCATGTAAATATTGTTTCATTTATTTGTAAATGGATATTTTGTTTAATTTCAGTAATTAAACTATGAAATGAAATATGTATTAATTGTCACATGATAAAAAGGTTTTAAAAATTTTATGTAATTTTTAGAAGATGATTTTGCATGATTGATTATGTTGATAATATTTTCACATTGGGTCCTTGGATGATGTTTGGACACACAATGACATTTTGAATCTAATCCCATTGTAAAATTTTATTAAACATAATTTGCTTCATGACAAAATAATTACATGTAAAGCCAAAATATTAATAAATTGCATGAATGTCTGTAGAAAACTTTGTGTTTTGAAATGGCTTCCGCATCAAAGAATATTATCACTGAACTCAACAAGTGTAAGAAATTGAATGACGATATAAGAACAAAAGGTTCTTGAATCCCTAACAATGAGCATGGATAACCTGAAGAGGGCACAACAGCCCAATATAGGTGAGACCGTGAGGCCTGGAAGAAGAAAAACTTCACAGCTCGCATTACGTTTCTAAGCAACATGGATAATAACTTCATGAAAGAGTTCAGGAAGTATGACCAGGCTAAGGACATGTGATCCATACTAGCTTAGAAGTTTTGTAGTACATCCAGTGTTCAAAAACTTGGGCTAGGCGGCAGCCCCTAGGCGCTAGGCTCCCTAGCTGTCTCGAATATGGAGAAAATCGATCATATAAGCAATTTGCGGGTCTAAGTGGGTTCTAGGCTGGTCCAGGCGGGTTCTAGGCGGGCACGTCGAAAAATTATGTTTTGCTATGATAATTGATACAAATCTTTTTTTCTATCTTATTTTATTATAAAATTATAAATATAAGATACTGACTTGATCAAATAATACTTGTAGTAATTACTGAATTGATCAAACATAATTATTGAATTGATCGATTAAAATAATAATAATTATTGGTTATTTAAAATTGAGTGTGTGAATACTGAATTGATCAGTTAAAATAATTTTTTATAGTTCTTTTCAATGACAAATTCCTTTACTTTTGATCATGTATTGCTCATTTGTTTACGCATTATTTTAAGGTATAACACTGTTGTAAATTGTACAAGATAAGTTGACATAAATATAATTTTTTTTCAAATAAAGAAATATGACATAAATATAAATTTCTTCTCAAATAATCCATTACATAATTAAAAAATAATTACAAATTTTTTGAATAAAATAATAAAATTGCCTAGAGCTGCCTAGTCCGTCCGTCCGTCCGTCTAAGGGCTGCGTAGAAGGCCTAAGCACTCCCTCACCACCTGACTAGCGCCTAGTGTTTTTTAGAACATTGAGTATATAAATAACTAAACTTATGTTACTAGCAATTAAGTTTGACACATACAAGAAACACTCTTAGTTCATTATGTCAAAGCACTTGAGGTAAATGTCAAACATGATTATTGAACTGGCAGATGACGGTCAAATTCTTACATATGAACAAAAAGTCCAAGAAGTCATTCGGTCTTTTCCAAATAGTTGGGAGCAAATGACAATTCATTTAACCCGTAATAAGAGCATCAAAACTATTGAAATTATGGAATTAATTGTGATTGATTATAATTAATTACTAAATATATGATTTGATTATAATTTATTACAATTATGTGATTGATGACTTGTAACATCCCCGATCTGGGAGACGTTACCGGCATGGAATAGTCCGTATTTTTCTCCTGAGCCTCTAAATTTGACATATGCTATTCTTATCTCACATATAAACTCATGCATTGTGGCCATTTTCCAACTCATCAATCATGAATGCATAATACTTTTAATACTAAATACTCTATTTTAATACATATTTCAACTTTGACAATGGTTACTACAAGGCAATATATAAGAAATCTTTACTATCCAAGATGTATATTACATGCCACTACCTGACTCTAATAGAACTGGACTTTGTCTTTAACTTGACCTGGAGGACTAAACCCACTAGTGACAGTGTAGGAGCGAAGCGGGATTTACCGCTATGCCTATGATACTCGGTGACCACGACACTGTTGTACGGAGCAGCCCGTAGAGAGTACGGAGTAGCCTGCGGGGGACTAAATCAGAGAATAAAGGAGTCGCCACCCAGTGTGAACTAGGAAATATTTAAGGCCGCACTCGCCCCTCGCAAGGGAAGACCTCAAACCGTTGGGTTCAGAATGGTCTCTTACTTATGCAAGTATAATGGACGGGTTCACACAATGGTATAGCCAAGTCTTAATGTAATTCATATATAAAAGTGAATAAAAATATAATAACATACCCAAACAAAAGAACAATCACAATAACATAGTTCCGAAGGCATATTAAATAAGAAATACGAGATGCGATAATGAATATTAAAAAAATCAAAGGCAAGAAAAGCGTCAATAAGTAAATAGCAAACAAAAAAGGGGGGTTAATCACGTATGTATGAGTATTTCCCGAGTGGCACGTGGAGTCGTATCCCAAGTACAGACCGCACTACCGTCCATTCAGATTCGGCTAGAGAATTTACGTCTGGGTTTCCATCCGATATATCGCAAGGGATAATAACATACATAATTATCAATGCAATGTAAGCGGACATAAAAAAATATAACCATTCATATGCGGATAATCACCAATATGAACAAATAAAATAAAGGCGCAATAATAAAATAATGATAATTAGATAAAAAGATAAATAAAAAAATAAATGCGAAATATTAAAATAACGATGAAAGTGAATAAATAAATAAAAAGATAAATAACAAAATGCCAAAGAAAAAATGTTACCAGAAATTTGGCAGTCTTTGATGTAGGACTTCGCATACCCGGCTGGACGCATTTCACGTCCAGCCAGACATGCAGCGTCCGAAACTATGAAAATAAATGTGGTAAGGGAGCCTAGATTTATACTAGTTGGCTATAGTGCAAATGGGAGATTGTTAGGGATATGCCCTATACCCAACTTGTGGATGGGCTATATGTACATGTATTTGCAATATTTTCATTAATTAATAAAATGGCAATCTTTATTATACGTGTCTTACTTAAATTATATGAATCATCAAAAACTGTAATAAAGCCCTTGGAGTAATAAGATGATGGCTTCCACGCCTTATGAAAATCATTACTCTCACACGTTCCTAGTCATAGTTTTGTGAATAATCTGGGGGTTCACAAAGCGGAGAGACTAGTATGATGATATGATCCGCCCTTAAGTGGGTAGTCAATCTCATAGGCTACTAGCGGAGATCCGTCCGCTTGGTGTATCACATGGATGCATGAGTTGCTCGTATCCATCGAACTGACCACCAAAAGTTTTCACATGAAGTGTTTATCCCATGTGTCTGTGAGAACTTTCATGTATCGATTGTATGACTAGTCTTTAGACTTAAGGTCTTTACAATCTTATGTGTGGATCAAATGACTTTGACATTCTCCTTCCCCGGTTCAAAAGATCCGGTCATAAGGGTATGATTGGGTTATTTGTTGAAACACATGAAGTTTGTAAAGATACAACAGAGAATCGCCACTCTCTCAGATAATATTTTCTTATAAGAGTAGTATTCTAGTTCGCGGGTTGATATGTGTGATCAGTGCTTGAGACTGTGGCCGCAGCGGAAGAATCATGTGAGATTCTTGGGTTAGCACGATTAATGACACTATCAAAATCATACATTTGACTATATGGGTAGACACTTTCCATACCCTAGGTCAAACGGTGGGGATACAGTGAGGCGATGGACCGTATCATATGTAAATCACATACAAAATAGGTATATATCTTTCCTTCTCATTTGGGGGCCTTGTCATGTTGCTAGATGTCAACCTTGGTCATTGAAATCGAACGACCATCTGATCAGAGGATAATTTATGTTCGATTAAATTATCACGATTCATTTCATGTCCAACTTGAGGGGAACCCAAAAGGTCACACACAACAAAGTCAAAATCAATGGTTAACAGTGCACAGTACAAATTTAATAGCATATATGATTGTTGTAGGAATTGTTCATAAATGGTTCAATGTGTTTAATTATTGAACAGATCATTTATGAGGTTCCAAAGTGGCTTAGGGATTGGTGAATGACGATAGGGGCACTTTGGGAATTGGAAAAATGAATAAGAAAATAAAAAAAAATTTGCGTTTTTTATTTTTTTTTTTATTTGTTTTGAATTCCAATTCGGCCCAAACTCTTATTAGGGTTTTATAATCTCATTAAACCACTATATTAAGATCCAATGGCTAAGATTTAATTAGCATTTATCTCACATCGGATTCTTAATTAATTTTATTGTCTTTGGAGCACCTATATAAACCCAAAGTATTCTTTTCAAATTTTTACATCAAAACCTTTCATATCTTGGGTTTATATAAGTGAGCAAATCTAAATTTTAAGAGTAAGCCACTGATTTTGAGGATCCTTAAGTCTAATTGACTAGAGGAATCTCAAGTTAAAAGTTTTGAGGTATTTGCCTAGGTTAGCACCAAGGGCAAAATACCCGTGCACTCAAGGCGTAGTCTTGCCGTTGAATTTTGGCTTTGGTGTGTGCACCTTTGGAGGCCACGCACTTGGGTGGCTCTTTGGAACGTGGAAGAGCTTGCTGAGTTCGAAAAAAGCTTGTAGATTGTAAGGAGGACTTAGAGTCTTCGGTTCAAGTAAGTCTTTTTCTTTCTTTATTTTAATTAGAGTTCTTATGATAGTTAGCATTTTTAGGTTTATGTTCTTTGCATGTTTTATGAGTTTTTATGCTTAGAATATAGTAACATGCCTAGGCTTGTAGAATAATCAAAATAAATGGGTCTTAGGAAAGAGATAGCGACATCATAATTTAATTTTCTTTAATTTTCCGCTGCGCACTAGCGACCGCTTCCCAACAGTAGGTGTGTGGTGGAACGCTTTGGTAGTTGGGTAGATGGTTTCTATGTGTGTTGGGTTGTTCTTTTTCTGGGTCGGGTATCTTATGGGTGTCAATGAGGTCTTGGATCTCACGCCTAAGGCGGGTGCAATTGTCAGTTTTGTGGCCTTTTTGCTGATGGTAGTGACAGTTGTAGGCACTGCATTTTTGCATGGTAAGTCCCGATGATGGTGAGCTTAGAGTGGTTTGCGGGGATTTCGGGTCAAAGATACACCTCGAAACGAAGATTCAACAAGCGAACTCCGAGCGAACTTAGCGAAATAATTCCAAAATAATATGTCAACTCTTGACTTCTCATTCCAACGACCGTATTCCGTGACCTCCACGACTAAAAGGCGTGCCTCCTTACGAGACTCATCACTGGGCTCGGTATGCAAAAATGCAATGCCTACAGTCGCCCACACTTTGATGGGATTTGTTCAGTGTGTGCTAATGAAAATCTTATCAAAGTTCGTGCAATGCATTTTTACTTACCTGGCTCGCCAGCTGTCACCTGGTCCGCCTGTTGTGTTGGTTTGATGGTGCTAGGCCCCGTACCTAGGGCATCGCGGTAGTCCACAATTCTTCACGGTAGTCTACGATAATCCACAACACTCCTCGGTAGTCCACGGCCATGGAATATGTGGACTATCGTGGACTACCGTGGAGTATGTGGACTACCGCAACACCCTAGGTACGGGGTTTAGCAACATCAACTCAACACAACAGGCGGACCATGCTGCAGCTGGCAAGCCAGGTAAGTAAAAATGCATTGTACGAACTTTGATAGGATTGTCACTGGCACACACTGAACAAATCCCATGTCCCTAGCTTACTGACCTTCACCAAGCCATCATCCACACACACACTCACTGGAACAGCATGCGTCGCCCAGTTTCTGTGTCCTACAACAGTATAGGTTTAAATTGAGGTGGGGTGGTGGCACAGGGCTTGGAAGTGGTCTAGGTTCTAAAGGTTTTAGGAGTCCTTGCCTCTTCAGCTTTTCAAACACCTTTGACAAAGGTATACTAAAATTGGAGAATCGCCTGTTTCTGATGGTGGCGACCTCATCAGGAGTGGGCTTGGTCCCTGAAGGCCCCCTAATGGTGTTTCTATTTTGGCCATAAAACTTTCTGTTCTTGACTTCGTCTTCCTCAATATCTATGACAGTTTCTCTCAACTGTCGAAAGTCACTAATCATGGAGGTCATCCTCCTCAGCCTGTTATAAATAGAGGGCTTGGTGCCCTTAATGATCATCTTAATCTGGTCCTTCTCCGAGGGCCGTGTTTGCATCTTCAAGAGCTGGCTTCTCCAGTGATCCACATAATCTTTGAAGGTCTCTTCTGGTTTCTATTTTGTGTTTTCTAGGTCACGGAGCGACAAGTCTATCTCTATGTCCGTGACATATTGGTTCAGAAAGGCCTCCGCCAATGCCCTCCAGTCATCCCTTACCTTTTTCTCCAGACCATGGTACCATACTACGGGCTCCCCTTCTAGTGACATCCCAAACATCTTCTGCATCTGACGCTTCGACAAACCCATTGAGCTCATCATTGAAATATATTGTCGGAGATGGACCCTAGGATCTCCGTTCCTGTTGAACTTGGCCATGTCAGGCATCTTAAATTGGGGAGGCAGTTGTTATTCGAAAGTCATCGCATCATAGTCAAATAAATCTTCATGTTTTCCCCTCATCTTGCGGGTAACTGACTCTACTTGTTCTCTGAGTTTCTGTAACTCTGCCTATGGCCCGACAATCCTTCACGCGGCATACTCAGCCATGTCATCATCAAAAACATGGATTTCTTAACTCATCCTATTCAGGGGCTCCTCACGCCTTCCATTCCCATCATTTTCTGTTCCCACTGTGCGGGGTACTGTCAGACTGGCCATAGCATTAGTCAAAGCTTGTAGTTGCTCGGTAATTTTGGTGATGTTGGTCTCCAATTGATCCGTGCGGGAATCTTCGCTGCCTGATGCATCCATGTTTGCTAACCTCTTCTTGACAAGTCTTCATTCTTCTCTAACGCAACGGATATCTATGATGGCTTTTAAGACAATGGGTTAGCATGAAGCGTGTATGC
>SKCR01024232.1:0-33559 GCA_019454045.1 Zanthoxylum bungeanum
TCGGAATTCCATTGGTAGTATGACTATGTGTCTATGGAAGTCCGAAATCAGGGTAGGTGTATTTGGTCTTAACCTGAGACTTGCACCGCTAATACTTGCGACAATCAATATACTTTGGTTGTGGTCGTCCAGGGCTTTAATAGGTTCTGTGTACGCCTATGCTGGGTATATTGAGAATCGTATTGTGTTGGGTGTGATGTCAAGACAGAAGTATCACTTCAGTCATATGGAGATGATGGTCACGTAGGATACGGTACTAGTACTCTTAAGTACTGCAGTCATCGGGATAAAATGACAAGGTCAGGTTTATCCGATTATAGAGACTAGTTACCAGACATCCGATATGTGCTTCGTACGGGGCAGACACAATTCCAACCCCAGGCCTAGAATGTGATCATCCGATACTGGATCGACATAGGCAATACTACGTATACTACGCCTGATATTGATCCTTTATTCATGTAAGGATATTTCTGGAGAATTGGGTAGGCATGACGCTTTGCTAGAAGCCAACCTTGTCTTGTAAATCGGTATAAACGTAGTACGAGGTACTTACGTGTTCGGATAGTCCGACGACCGAATTTACTACCAACATATCCGGGGATCTCATGGGTCACTTCTCGAAGATTCACCGATGACGTATGACTCGCACCTCGCTCAACCGAATTTACTACCGTGACTTCATGGAGCAGAAAATCAGATTTTGTTGCTTCCCGCCTCACAGAACCGATCTATGTGAGTATTCCGTAACTTCGTTGATTTGCATTCGCACTTGTTTCATGCTTGTTTAATGATCTTGGGACCTTAGCAAACACCAACAATAGTATCATAGCAAGGTTGAGCATGAAATTATTTAGGGTTAAAATTTAGGTAAAAATGTGTTTGAGCATGATTTATGTGTTGGACAATTATGACCCATAGCGTCACTATTTGTACAGATCATGGTGTTGTTGTACAAATTAACTATGTGACAAAGGAGACTGCACTCTTATCATTTGTGATTAGATCACCTAGATATATAAATGATAGGAGGTCCCTGTGATTTGTTCCTGGATTGAGAATGATATGAGACAGTATCAATCCACGAAGGATAAATCATTAAATATCCATAGTCAGAGCATTATCGATATTGGACATCGATGAATGCGTAAAAGACTAGTATTACACTTGTGCGCGTTGTGAGGGCACAACGACATAGTTCTCATATATTTGGGTATAGGATACTCATGCAAGCGTAGTAGGAGGTTGTGTTTTACCGATGGTACGGGAAACAGCTTCGCTCTGGATAGACCCCCTCGGAATTCCATTGGTAGTATGACTATGTGTCTATGGAAGTCCGAAATCAGGGTAGGTGTATTTGGTCTTAACCTGAGACTTGCACCGCTAATACTTGCGACAATCAATATACTTTGGTTGCGGTCGTCTAGGGCTTTAACCGGTTCTGTGTACGCCAATGCTGGGTATATTGAGAATCGTAGTGTGTTGGGTGTGATGTCAAGACGGAAGTGTCACTCTAGTCATATGGAGTTGATGATCGCGCAGGGATATAGAACTGGTTCTCTAAACAGGTTTCAACCGTCGGGATAATATGACTTGGTCATGATATCCAATTTTAAAGAGACTAGTTGCTAGTTATCCGATATATGCTTCATACGGGGCAGACACTGTACCAGCCCCAGGCCTTGCATGTGATCATTCAATACTGGACAGATATACGCAATACCATGTATACTACGCCTGATATAGATCCTTTATTCCCGTAAGGATATTTCCGGAGAATTGGGTAGGCATGGTGCTTTGTAAGAAGCCAACCTTGTCTTGTAAATCGGTAAAATGTAGTACTTGTTACTTACGTGTTGGGATAGTCCGACGACCAAATTTACTGCCAACATATCCGGGGATCTCATTGTTGGTGATTCTAGGTCTCCAAGATCGAATTAAACAAGCATGAATCGTGTGAATACAACGACGGAAGTTGCGGAATACTTACATCGAGCGGTTGAGCGACTCGGAGAGGCAACGAAAACTGAAATTCTGCTCACTGGTAGAGGCGGCAGTAGGCTGCTGTTGCTTCTAATTTTCGGCCTTCAATCAATAAGAAACCAAGCTCCAAGCTTCGTCATTTGATTCCCGGCTCATGGGTGGACTTCCCTATCACCTTCGCATTGATCCCGGAGTGTGCTAGCACTCTTGTTCTTGCCACAAAAACGCACTGCTTCCCCTTCACTGCTCACATTTTTTCTGTTAAAAAAAAACCAGTGAAGAACAGCCCCTTGGGCGTGTAGATGAGAGGAAGAAGAGAGAAGAGTTTTGTCTCCAAAAATGAAAAGGAGAGAGATCGATTTTGGTTGAGGGATTTTGTGTATCTAATACACAAATCTATTTTCCAAAATTTATTAATTGATTTTTGCTTTTTCCAAAAAAGTCAAGTCAATTAATTCCAACCACCAACATCAATCAATCAATCAATCAATCAATCAAATCAAGTGATAAGTTGTCACATTACTCAAAGTGACTAATGATTTGACGCTTGATGCGACGCTAGATGCGACTAGCGATTTGACGCTTGATTTGACTTGCGTGCCGCACTCGAATTCGAAATGTGAATGCGCTCGCAAATAATCTCGGGCTCGGGTTCCCTAATTCCAAATTAACGAATTTTCCGTTGCGTCGTAATTAAACGATTACGCTTAGCGAAATCACTATTCACGTCGCTAATGAATTAATTCTAAATTAACTCGTTCGCCCGAATTAAAATATAATTTTAATTACGCGTCGAAATCCAATTTCATTTAATATATCTAATATATTAATTAATCGATTAATTCCAAATTAATCGTTATCTCTCTTTAAATGATATTTTATCCCAGATAAAATATCTCCGTAATTAATCCCAGATTAATTTTCTCTCTCATCTTATTAATCCCAGATTAATTAAAAGTGCGAGTCATACGTCATCGGTGAATCTTTGGGAAGCGACCCATGAGATCCCCGAATATGTTGGCAGTAAATTCGGTCGTCGGACTATCCGAACACGTAAGTACCTCGTACTATGTTTATACTGAATTACAAGACAAGGTTGGCCTTTAACAAAGCGTCATGCCTCCCCAATTCTCGGGAAATATCCTTACATGAATAAAGGATCTATATCAGGCGTAGTATACGTAGTATTGCGTATTTATGTCCAGTAACAGATGATCACATGCGAGGCCTGGGGCTGGTACAGTGTCTGCCCCGTACGAAGCACATATCGGATAACGAGCAACTAGTCTCTTTAAAATTGGATAATCATGACCAAGTCATATTATCCCGACGGTTGCAACCTTATATAGAGAGCTAGTTCTGTATCCATGCGCGATCATCAACTCCATATGACTGGAGTGACACTTCCGTCTTGACATCACACCCAACACACTACGATTCTCTATATACCCAGAATTGGCGTACACAGAAACCGGTTAAAGCCCTGGACGACCTCAACCAAAGTATATTGATTGTCGTATGCATTAGCGGTGCAAGTCTCAGGTTAAGACCAAATACACCTACCCTGATTGCAGACTCCCATAGACACATAGTCATACTACCAATGGGATTCCGCGGGGTCTATCCAGAGCGAAGCTGTTTCCCGTACCATCGGTGAAACACAACCTCCTATTACACTTGCATGAGTATCCAATACCCAAATATAAGAGAATTATGCCGTTGTGCCCTCACAACGCGCACAAGTGTAATACTAGTCTTTTACGCATTCATCGATGTCCAATCTCGATAATGCTCTGACTAGGGATATTTAATGATTTATCCTTCGTGGATTGATACTGTCTCATATCATTCTCAATCCAGGAACAAATCACAGGGACCTCCTATCATTTATATATCTAGGTGATCTAATCACAAATGATAAGAGTGCAATCTCATTTGTCACATAGTTAATTTGTACAACAACACCATGATCTGTACAAATAGTGACGCTATGGGTCATAATTGTCCAACAATCTCCCACTTGGCCTATAGCCAGTCACTCGAGTGCTTGACACCCGAACAATGTACGGTTGGCTCAAACTGCTGAGAAAAGGCTTTCGTCAGCGGATTTGCATGATTATCGTCTGATGCGATTTATTCGATCATCACATCGTCACGATGTATGATCCGAACGAATCAGATGAATATCGAAGTATGTATCTGGATCATTGATGAGACCATTAATTCTTTAGTCTGTGCAGACGCCTAGTTCAGCTGCTAACAGAATTATATCTAATCTAATTAGATTTATTATCGACCCAGAGGTTTCTATTGCAGCCTCAGCTGCAGCAATAACCCGCATTTGTTGTTTATTTGGTAACAGTATCTTGCGTGAAAGATTTCCAGCTCACTGTACCGTTATCTATACTGTATAGTACTGATATCGACTTACAGTCGTTTTAATGGGAATATCATTTCCAAGAAATGACATATTATCATTATTTATAGGACATTTATTGTCAGTGCCTCCCACTAACCTCCTTATGTACACAAGAATCCTTTCGTTTTGAATTAAATCATAAACCATTATGATTACATCAAAATGATAATTCCAAGAACCTAATGCTTGCTTCAATCCAAACATGGATCGAATAACCTACAAACCTTGTTTGCTTGTTATGGTACGACAAAACCGACAGGATGTTGAAGACATCCTCCAAAAGGTTTCCGTTAAGGAAAGTGGTTTTGCCGTTTTGCCGCCATATTTCATGAATGAAACATGCAGCGTCAGCAAGCACTATCCAAATGGATTTACCATGGCAACAGTTAAAAGGTTTCGTCGTAATCAACACAATGTTGATAACTCTACCTTTTCGCTAAAAGCCTAGCTTTATACGTTGGTATGTTGCCATCCATGTATGTCTTCCCTGAAGACTTATATAGTACCAATAGGCACAATGCCTTGCGGTACATCAACTAGTCTCCAAACATAGTTGATATACATGGAATCCATTTCGGACTCATGACACTTTGTCATAATAGGGAGTCGATAATTTGTATCACTTCCTCATATGTAGTCAGTTGATATTCCTCAATAAGATAGACATCTTTATGAGGTGAGATCAGAAACCCATACCCCAGGTTGTTTTCTGACTCTCTGTGACTTACATGGTTCTTGTGTATACGATGATTATGGTATAGTTTCATCATTGATGAACTATTTGTGTTCCATTAGGAATCGGTGCCTGGAATCTATTACTCCAATTTTCATCGAGTTTTACAATCCTCCCACTTACCACTGCATATGGGTATTCCTCTTAGGAAAACCACATGGTGAGCTACAATATAATTGTTCTCTCGTGAGTTGTATAAGTACAATTTTTTGGTATCCATAGGATAACCTACAATTGGCACGAAATTTGTCAAATAGATTTTAATGGAACCTTATTCTAAATAAGTTCTTGCATTGTTTATGCTTATCCGTTGAAGGAAATGGTAGCTCAGAGCGACTAATGATTAACCTTATCATGTCCAACACAATTCGGTCACTTATTTCGGACACACAGTCAAAATGACGTGTTCCGGGAGGAGTCTTCATTGAAAGAATACTATACTCTTTCAAGTATATTAGAAACTTATTGCTTAAGTATTTTCCATTACGGTCTTACCGTGACGGTTTAATACTTTAGCCGATCTGTTCGTCTATTTCGTGTCGAAACTTTAAAAGTTTCTGATTTGTGTTCTTCAAAAGAAACACATATCCATAACGCGATGCCACATCCGTAAAGGTCACGAAATATTCATATCCACATCTAGCCTAGCTAGACATGGGCCCACTTGCTTCACTATGAACTAGGGCTAACAGATTGGTGGCATTTACACTTTTACCAAGTAAATAGTGTTATAGGCACTTTGCCCAATAAACTGGATTCATAGACTTTATTTGATTGGAATCAAAACAGTCCGAGTACCCACTCTTCAAAAGTGTGGATATACGAGTCTTGTTTGATTATGTCCCAGACAACAATGCCACAATATGTTTCTTCTGATCAAATCAGTTTATGCTATTTGTTTGTCATTATATATGTTTGAGATTTTTATTTATATTCATAATATAAATGATGTTATTCACATCTAATGTGTTTATCTCAATATCATCTTTATATAATAAAACACTTTAGTGTTCTAGAATATAAAGGTTCACCCGCAGCGGGTTAAACACTAATATAGAGATAATGTTCTAGTCAAACTAGTTACATTATAACAGTTTCCTAATCCTGCTCATAGCAGATTCGTAACATCAATATATATTATTTACCACACTAAGTATTTAAAATCCAATTTCAATACTAGTAATGAACATAATCTTGACAAACATATTTGAAGTCAGAGCCTTGCTCGTCTTCAATTCCTTCTTGGTATATGTCATTTATCTTCCCAGAAGATTATAATGATTTTTCCTTTGCCCTTTTCAACTCTCCAGAAGCCTATGGCCTTCTAGAATATCGAAGTAAGCTGCGCCTTGCGCTACTTGCCTAATTGCAAACTTTGACTTTATCTCATTGAGAATAGTCATTAACTCTCCAAGAGTTTACTATTGCAATATTAGTACTTCTTAAATCTAAGTATAGATTTATGAAGATCCTTCAATTTCATTATCATACTTTAAGGATCTAATCCTTAGTTCTGATTCAGAAATTAATGAGTCTACTGCGACAAGCTTAATAGATTGAGCACTAAAGTTATCATCACATAAATCTTCCAAAGATTATGCTCTACTATTTGCTTAACTCCGGGCTTAGGCTTAATATATTATTTTATCAAATAAAATAAATTATTAGTTTCCAGGACCATCCTGAAATTTTATTCCCATTTTGAAAATTAATCCATTTAAAATACATTTTCCCTAGGATATGTTTTAAGTGTCAATCTTTCAATTTTATCTTGATTTTAATAGTCCAACTATTTAATCAACGATTTGTGGTACTATATATTATAATGATTATTATAGTCCAACTATACAATCAAATATAATTTAAATCAATTAACCTCAATTATATTGATTGCTATAGTCCAACTATAAAATCAACTATTAATTGAAATTAATTAATTCAAATATATTGATTACTATAATCCAATTATATAATCAACTATAATACAGTCCAACTGTTTATTAAAACAACAATTTAAATATTAGTCCAACTAACATTTAATTTATATGACGAATGATGTTTGTTTGAGCGCGTAAGGCGAGTAATTGAATGAATATTGCAAATTCAATTCTTGCCTCCCACTATTTTTCGGCGAGCCTCTAACCCTCTGTCGAGTACTCGGGAAACCGTGTTTCCTAGCGGGCTAGGATCCCGTTAAATATCACACAATCTTGACTTTGGCCAACAAATTGTATGATAATTAACTAGGTAGATCTCTAAGATCAATTGGATCCAATCCAATTCCTAGATCCAGTAGGCAGACATCCAAGTCCTAAACATATATCTTATATATGCGAATACATCCAATGTATTACCTAACCTTTTTCCTCTGAATCAACTAAGCCTTGGCTTTGGCACAACAAACTTAGTGATCCCAGTCAAGCGCGACCCATTGACCATTGAAAGCTTCGTAATCAATGTCGATGGACAAGAAGTGGCCTTGACTTTGGCCAACAAACCACAACTTGGACAAGACACTGATATGGAACAAGGCCTTCGTGATTCAAACACATCCTCGACGGACAAAGGCCTTGACTTTGGCCAACAAGCCAATGCCAGTCTCGGATCTTGAGTGAGAATCACTCAATGGAAGGAAAGACGCTTAATATTATTTGAGGGTTTTTCGCGTGCAAATTGGCAACCAATTTATTATCTTTGTTAAGGTCTCATCATCATACACCCTTAAACATGCATTCTAAACACATAATAAAGCGCATATGAAAAATAATAATGATATGCGGATGGATACTTTACACATTGATCCTAGATCAAATCTCTCTCTTTCTCTCTCCCGCTAGCAAAAATATTTCTTCTACCCGTTACACTACACTTCTAAAGAAACCTCATTAACATTGAGGGGAATAGGTGAGAAGAGAATACAAAGAATAAGGAGGTAATAAGTCGGGACACGCAGGTCCAATTTAATAAATCAAATTTATTACACAATTTCTAAAATTGCCCCACCCATCTAATATCCATCCGATATAAGTTATTCATGCATCGCAACCATGTATTCACACAAGCATGTTATCAATCAATCTAATCCAATTAATTAATCTGATAATTAGTGATCATCCAATGTTCAAATAACGATTTGATTTTGTTCGAGTCAAACTCGTTTTTGCGAATAAGTACTCAAAGTACGAATTCTTGAATTAAATTAAACTACAACATTAAATCCAATTTAATATGTATTTAATATTAATTCACTATTTAATTCCAAATTAAATACTACACTTTATTAATAAACCTTTTACGACTTAAATTCCAAATTTAATCGCAATGGGTCTCAAAGCCCGATTAACGTCCAACGTCAATTTAATTATAGTCCAATGGGCTTTTAATTAATTTCTTAAGGCGTGGACTTTTGGTCAACTCGGGTCAAACCGAATAACCAATTCCGGGAGTTACCCCATAAGCCCATAAATCAATTTAGGCCCATTAGGCCCAATTAAACTTTAAAGGTCCATTAAGTCGCATTTGGGCTTTATGGATGAGGTTTTGGGCCCAATTGGATCCAATCCATTTGGCCTAAACCTAACTTGGTACATCCAAGCCCAATTAGCCCAATTACAACACAACAAGCCCAAATCCAATTTAAGGCCCAATTAACTAAATTACTAAAATCCAATTTTACAATTTAATTAATCAAAGTGCATTAACATAATTAATCACCCAAATCATTATTTCCAAAACACAAATTAGGCTCATTAATCATGCTCATCATTATTAAATTATGTCCAACATAATTTAACATAAATCAAACCCATTTACATGCTCACTTTGTGTCTCGGCAATAAGGTTTATTTGTCAAATTGCAAATCCAATCCAATTGAATCCAATTAAACATTACATCAATATACCCAACATGATTCTAACTCATCTAATGAATCAAAAAATCAAATTTCCAAGACATCAAATTTAGGGCACCATTCGGCCAACAAAAAAAATTGGGCAAATTTGTTCCAAACAATTTTTAATCAAATTGATCCAAACAATCATCAATTAAAACACATTCAAGCATATTTAATCATCCAATTTCATAATTGCATGCTCAAATTCATTTTACCCAATTTCATGCTTTATAACATTCTCGGCAGTTTGGGGATTTTACGTCCGATTCGAATTCAATCCAATTAATTTCACAATCGACATTAAATCATATTCCCGAATGATTTCCAATACATCCAATGATCAAAAATCAAAAATCCCAAGACATAATAGGGCACTAAACTTTCGGCCAAGGTAACAATTTGGGGAAAAAATGATCTAATCACAATTTCTTGAAATTGACCCAATAAATCTTCAATTCAACATCAATTAAGCATAAAACATCATCCAATTTCATTTAAAAATGCTCAAAATCAATTTACCCAAATTTTAACCCTAAACTTTTTTTCATGCTTTTCCTTGCGCTGATACCATTGTTGGTGATTCTAGGTCTCCAAGATCGAATTAAACAAGCATGAATCGTGTGAATACAACGATGGAAGTTGCAGAATACTTACACCGAGCGGTTGAGCGACGCAGAGAGGCAACGAAAACTGAAATTCTGCTCACTGGTAGAGGCGGCAGTGGGCTGCTGTTGCTTCTGATTTTCGGCCTTCAATCAACAAGAAACCAAGCTCCAAGCTTCGTCATTTGATTCCCGGCTCATGGGTGGACTTCCCTATCACCTTCGCATTGATCCCGGAGTGTGCTAGCACTCTTGTTCTTGCCACAAAAATGCGTAGTATACGTAGTATTGCGTATTTCTGTCCAGTATCAGATGATCACATGCGAGGCCTGGGGCTGGTACAGTGTCTGCCCCGTACGAAGCATATATCGGATAACGAGCAACTAGTCTCTTTAAAATCGGATAATCATGACCAAGTCATATTATCCCGACGGTTGCAACCTTATATATAGAGCCAGTTCTCTATCCCTGCGAGATCATCAACTCCATATGACTGGAGTGACACTTCCGTCTTGACATCACACCCAACACACTATGATTCTCGATATACCCAGAATTGGCGTACACAGAAATCGGTTAAAGCCCTGGACGACCTCAACCAAAGTATATTAATTGTTGTATGCATTAGCGGTACAAGTCTCAGGTTAAGACCAAATACACCTACCATGATTGAAGACTCCCATAGACACATAGTCATACTACCAATGGGATTCCACGGGGTCTATCCAGAGCGAAGCTGTTTCCCGTACTATCGGTGAAACACAACCTCCTATTACAATTGCATGAGTATCATATACCCAAATATACGAGAACTATGACGTTGTGCCCTCACAACGCGCACAAGTGTAATACTAGTCTTTTACGCATTCATCGATGTCCAATCTCGATAATGCTCTGACTAGGGTTATTTAATGATTTATCCTTTGTGGATTGATACTGTCTCATATCATTCTCAATCCAGGAACAAATCACTGGGACCTCCTATCATTTATATATCTAGGTGATCTAATCACAAATGATAAGAGTGTAATCTCATTTGTCACATAGTTAATTTGTACAACAACACCATGATCTGTACAAATAGTGACGCTATGGGTCATAATTGTCCAACACTCATGGGTCGCGACGTGAATAGTGACTTCGCTAGGCGTAATCATTTAAATTACGAAGCAACAAAAAATTCGTTAATTTGGAATTAGTGAACCCGAGCCTGGGATTATTTGCGAGCGCATTTGCATTTCGAATTTGAGTGCAGCACGCAAGTCAAATCAAACGTCAAATCATTAGTTGCATCAAGCGTCAAATCACTTGCCACTTTGAGTGATGTGACTTGACAACTTGATGGATAGATGTGACTTGATGGATTGGTTGTTGGCATTTATTGATTGACTTTTTGAAAGCAAAAATAAGGAAATGAATTTGGAAAATCATTTAAGTGTATTTGATACACTTTTCCACCAACCATCTCACATCTCTCTCTTCCTCACTTCTCCCTCTCATTCTCACCCAAGAGGGCTGTTCTTGTTCTGGTTTGCTGCGAAACCAGTGAGCAAAAGGGAAGCCAAAAGTACTTGATTTTGTGGCAAAATCAAGAGAGCTAGCACTCCGAGAGACATGCGAATGTGATAGGGAAGTCCACCCATGAGCCGGGAATCATCTCACGAAGCTTGGAGCTTGGATTCTTGAAGATGAAGGCCGAAACCTGTGAGCTTGGAACTGCAGTTTGTCGTGACCATGACAATGGGCAGTGAAGATTTTTGTTGCCTTGCACGTCGATCAACCGATCAATGTAAGTATTCTGCGACTTCCTCGAATGTATTCACATATGTTCATGCTTGTAAATTGATCTTGGGATGCTTAGAATCTCAAACATTATGAAATTTGATGGATGATATGTTTAAATGTGTTTTAATTGAGGATTGATTGGATCAATTTGTTGAAAAATTATTTGTAACAATTTTCCCCAATTATCTTAGCTTGGCCGAAAGTTAAGGAACCCTAATTGTCTTGGATTTTTGATTTTTTGATCATTTGATGTGTTGGAAATCATTTGGGGATATTGATTTAATGTTGGTTTGGATTTAATTGGATTGAATTCGAATTGGACAAAATAATCCCTCCAATGCCGAGACTTTGAGCAAGATTATTGGGTTGATTTTTGATGAAATATGTTGGACATGTTTTGTTGTAATTGAGCATGATTAATATTTTTTAAATTAATGTTTTGGAAACATTGATTTGGGTAATTAATTGTGTAATACACTTATGTAATTAAATTATGAAATTAGGTTTTTTGATTTAATTATGTTGGGCCTAATTTTGGAAATTGGCTTTTAAAGTTGTTATTGGGCTTATTGGGCTTGGTTGTACCAAGTTGGGTTTAGGCAAAATTGGTTGGATCCAATTGGGTCCAAAACCACATCCATAAAGCCCAAATGCGACTAATGGACCTTTAAAGTTTAATTGGGCCTAATGGGCCTAAATTGATTTCTGGGCTTATGGGGTAACTCCCGGATTGGACTTTGGTTATTGGGTTCGACCCGAGTTGACCAAAAATCCACGACTTAAAGAAATTAATTAAAAGCCCATTGGACTTTAATTAAATTGACGTTGGACGTTAATCGGGCTTTGAGTCCCGTAACGATTAAATTTGGAATTAAGTCATAATGGTTCATTAATAAAGTGTAGTATTTAATTTGGAATTAAATAGCGAATTAGTATTAAATACAAATTGAATTGGATTTAATTATGTAGTTTAATTTAATTCGAGAATTCGTACTTTGAGTACTTATTCGCAAAGACGAGTTTGACTCACGCAAAATCAAATTGTTGTTTGAACAGTGGATGGTCACTAATTATCAGATTAATTAATTTGATTAGATTGATTGATAACATGCTTGTGTGAATACATGGTTGCGATGCATGAATAATGTATATCGGATGGATATTAGATGGGTGGGACAATTTTAGAAATTGTTGTAATAAATTTGATTTATTAAATTGGACCTGCGTGTCCAGCCTTATCTCCTCCATATTCTTTGTATTCTCTTCTCACCTATTCCGCTCAATGTAAATGAGGTTTCTTTAGAAGTGTAATGTAACGGGTAGAAGTAAATACATGTGCTAGCGGGAGAGAGAAATGGAGAGATTTGATCTAGGATCAGTGTGTAAAGTATCCATCTGCATATCATTATTACTTTATTATACGCGCTTTATTTTGTGTTTAGAATGCATGTTTAAGGGTGTATGATGATGAGACCTTAACAAAGATAATAAATTGGTTGCCAATTTGCACTCGAAAAACCCTCGCAAAATATTAAGCGTCTTTCCTTCCATTGAGTGATTCTCACTCAAGATCCGTGACTGGCATTGGCTTGTTGGCCAAAGTCAAGGCCTTTGTCCGTCGAGGATGTGTTTGAATCACAAGAGCTTTGTTCCATATTGGGGTCTTGTCCAAGTTGTGGTTTGTTGGCCAAAGTCAAGACCACTTCTTGTCCATCGACATTGATTACGAAGTTTTCCATGGTCAATGGATCGCGCTTAACTGGGATCACTAAGTTTGTTGTGCCAAAGCCAAGGCTTAGTTGATTCAGAGGAAAAAGGTTAGGTAATACATTGGATGTATTGGCATATATAAGATATATGTTTCGGACTTGGATGTCCCCCTACTGGATCTAGGAATTGGATTGTATCCAATTGATCTTAGAGATCTACCTAGTTAATTATCATACAATTTGTTGGCCAAAGTCAAGATTGTGTGATATTTAACGGGATCCTAGCCCGCTAGGAAACACGGTTTCCCGAGTACTCGACATAGGGTTAGACGCTCGCCGAAAAATAGTGGGAGGCAAGAATTGAATTTGCAATATTCATTTAATTACTTGCCATACAGGCTCAAACAAATATCATTCGTCATATATATTAAATGTTAGTTGGACTAATATTTAAACGTTGTTTTAATTAACAGTTGGACTATATTCAACTAATTCAATAAATAGTTGATTTTATAATTGGATTATAGTAATCAATATAATTGAATTAACATATTAAAATATAGTTGATTACATAGTTGGACTATAGTAATCATTATATATAATAGTACCTATATCGTTGATTAAATAGTTGGACTATTAAAATCAAGATAAAATTGAAAGATTGACATTTAAAACATGATCCTAGGGAAAATGTATTTAAATGGTTTAATTTTCAAAATTGGGAATAAATTTCAGGATGGTCCTGGAAAATAATAAGTTACTTTATTTGATAAAAATAACATATTATGCCTAAGCCCGGAGTTAAGCAAATAGTAAGAGCATAATCTTTGGAAGATTTATGTAATGATAACTTTATGCTTAATCCATTAAGCTTTTCGCAGTAGATCCTTAATTTCTGAATCAGAACTAAGGATTAGATCCTTAAAGTATGATTATGAAATTGAAGGATCTTCAAAAATCTATCTTTAGATCTTAGAAGTACTAAAATTGTAATAATAACTCTTGGAGAGTTAATGACTATTCTCAGGGAGACAAAGTCAAAGTTTGCAATTAGGCAAGTAGCGCAAGGCGTGAAGGGGTTATTTAGGGGTGAATCCGGTAACGCAGCGGAAGCGGTGAAAATCCGATTTTCAGATTTCAAACTTTTTCTTGGATTAAATAAATAAACACATTTATTTAATTACCCAATAATCAAATAATGAAATAAAATTTCAAATGAATCAAATTCAAGTGAAATTACCAAATTACCCTTATATGGTATTTTGTCCATTTTAGTCCGAAATTGATCCAATCAATTTTGAATGATTCTAAATCATTTCTAAGATGAACTTAGCATGTTCAAAACATCAAAACACCAAAAGCCACAAAATCCCCAAATTTCCTTACAAATGCCGTGAGCTCCATTGGGGGGCAAATTGACCATTTGGTCATTTCATGTCTCAAAACTCATCTAAATGAAATCCAATCAACATGAAACTTTGCATGCATCATATAACACCCAAATGCTCAACATATCTCAAAAACCCCAAATTTGGAATAGGTTATAAACCCTAATTTTTCAATTTCCACAAATTGGGCAAATTAGGCCATTTACATTAAATCAAATGTTTCAATCATCAATCTTTCAACTAATTCAAGTCTCAACACAATGAAACAACTCAAGATCAAATCTAGGTCATTTAAGAGTGGGTCAAAAACTCTAGAATAGCAACATGGTTTCATAAACCTTAAAAGAATACATATAACTACACTAGTTACACTCTTTGTTCATCATACATGCTCAACACTTTTAAACAAATTTCCATCATCAAAAACCACAAGAAATAAAGAAAAGAATAACTTAAGAAACTCATGAGAGATAGCCTAGATCATAAGGAACAAATTCCTTTCTAATAGCAAGTTTAAGAAACTTACAAAATCTAAGCTTTTCTTTAGGTTTTTCTTTTTCTCCTTCACTTTCTTTTTCTTGTCTTTCTTCAATGGAACTTTTGTTTTTGGTAAAGTGTATTAGGTTAAGTGAAATGAAAAATGAAAAACAATTTATATGTGTAACAATTACACCTTGGCCGAAATTCATGGCCAAATTCAAGAATTGTAATTTCAATTTAATTTCAATTATCATAATGTCAACTTGCACAAATATCTTATAAACTACTTTATTAGATATTTATCTTGGTCAACAAATGCAACTAATGTCATTTACTTTAATTATCCTAACATAAGATATTTATATTTTAATTAATTTAATCATTTAACAATTAAATAATTAATTAATTAATCAAATACAAATATATTAAATATATGTATAATATTTACATTAAATATTAAAAACATATATTCATTTAGGAAATAGTCAAATAACTCATTTTGACTATTAATTAATGTGTATTTAAATTAATCAAGTATTAAATGTAAATACACAATAATTAAGTAAATGACTATCTAGTGTCTTTAGCATGTATCTTGCGTTTAACCATTAAACGACTTTATAAATAATCAATATTATTTATTTATGTTGCTCTAGTGCTCAACGAGTATGTTTCATTATTGAGACTCTCTAGGTTCAGGTATATCCGTCACGAAATCAAATTTCATGTCCATAATCTATCCACCCGTAGATTATGACGATCACGGATAATCTCGCTAAACCATACAGGTCGAGGTCATCGCAAATGTATAATTCCTCCGTCACAGGTATCCGGATAAATCCCAGAGATATAGATATGAACGTCAAATCTCTATCGGGATTATCCAGTCGACTATTCTATTAGCAATCTCAAAAAGAATGTTTAGAACTAGCTTCTAAACTTACCACGGGCCCATGGTTTTATCTGATTGCTAATCATATGGACTACCTATGCTCTGGTACACAGAACTGACGGATCCTATCTTGACACACATAGGACACCCTGAGGATCTATCTACACCCAACGAACAGGCGGAGGTCTGATCTAAATAGATCGGTGACGTGACTGCCATCTAAGTGTAGAAGATGTCTCATGTGCCCACAATGGCATCTCAAGTCTAAGAATCACAAGTGCTACTCAACCCAAGAAGATTCTTATTGACGCTGGTGTACCATCCATTAAGAATCTTCGGTGAGTCGTTCAGTGTTTATCCACTATAAACACCTACACGTCTATACTAGTCTCCAAGACTTATGGTTCATTGAGAAACCATTGGAATCATATATTCCAGTATACGACATGTACCGGTCTCAACGGGTTTACTATACTGACCAAGTAGTGTAAACCTTGACCAGGAACTGTCTGAGAATGACAACGTCATGATACGACTCAATGTCCGTTGCGACGCTTTTGCAACTGTATCATGACTAATCATTCTAGGGTCATTACGTCTTTACCATATAAAAGATTAGATTATATTATAGAAACTGCATATATTATTACTAATAATAATGTTTTACAGAAGTATTTAACAAAATACAACCGGGAATTGGCGCTCTGAGCACCAACCCCTACAAAATCTCCCACTTGCTCTAGTGCCAATATCGATTGTATCTAATACCCATCGACTCCACGTGTTTATCAAATAACTTCGGAGGTATGGCCTTCGTCAGCGGGTCTGCTACGTTGTCTTCACTCGGTACCTTGCACACGACAATATCCCCTCGCGACACGATCTCTCGAATGATGTGGTACTTGCGTTCCACATGCTTCGACTTCTGATGCGCCCTCGGTTCCTTTGCTTACGCAATGGCTCCAGTATTATCACAGTATAACGGAATCGCATTCTCGATACTTGGGACAACTCCCAATTCTGTGATAAAGTTCTTTATCCACACAGCCTCTTTTGCGGCTTCAGAATCTGCAATATATTCCGCCTCAGTGGTGGAATCAGCTGTGGATCCCTGTTTGGAACTCTTCCAACACACTGCACCTCCGTTAAGGGTAAAGACAAATCCAGATGTAGAATTTCTATCATCGGGATCCGATTGAAAATCGGAGTCTGTATACCCGTTAACCTGCAGTTCGTTTCCTCCATAAATATCAACTTATCCTTAGTACCTTTAAGATACTTTAGGATATGTTTAATGGCCATCCAATGGTCATTACCTGGATTGGACTGATATCGACTGGTTACGCTAACAGCGAAACTGATATCAGGCCTCGTACATAACATGGCATACATTATGCTACCCAAACACGAAGCATAAGGTTGGTTAGACATTCTAACCTTCTCATCTTCTGTTTGTGGACACATCTTCTTGAAAGATGAATCCCATGTCTGAACGGTATGTTTGCTGTCTTACAGTTACCAAACTATACCGTTCCAAGATCTTATCTATGTACGTTGATTGGGATAACCCAATCAGCCTCCTTTGTCTATCTCGATAGAGTTTTATCCCTAAAACATAGGAAGCTTCTCCCAGGTCCTTCATGGAGAAATTCTTACAGAGATATGCTTTAACGCTTTGTAACATACCTAAATCATTCCCAATGATTAGGATGTCATCAACATACAGGACTAAAATACGACCATGCTCCCACTGGCCTTCTGATACACACAGGATTCTTCCGAATTCTTAAGAAAACCAGACGATCTGATAATCTCGTCGAATCGAAGATTCCAACTTCGTGAAGCTTGTTTAAGTCCATAAATGGACTTCTTAAGCTTACAAACCATACCCGAGGTTTGGCTGGATGTGAAACCTTCCGGCTGTTCCATATAGATTTCTTCATCAAGAAACCATTTAGAAAAGCCGTTTTGACATCCATTTGCCAAATCTCGTAGTCATGATACGCAGCTATAGAAAGCAAAATCCGGATAGACTTAAGCATTGCTACCGGCGAAAAGTTTCATCGTAGTCGACGCCAGGTCGCTGCGTGTAACCTTTTGCTACCAGTCGGGCCTTGTAAGTTTCAACCTTACCGTCAGGCCCGCGCTTCCTCTTGTAAACCCATTTACAACCGATAGGAACAATTCCTTCGGGAAGCGGAATCAAGTCCCAAACTTGATTTTCATGCATTGAATCTATCTCGGATTTCATGGCACTTTGCCATTTCACGGAGTCGATGTCCAACATCGATTCTCTATAGGTGAAAGGATCGGTCTCTTCAACTAAGAGAACATCCAGACTCTTTTCTTGTATCAAATACAAGCGTTCAGGAGGTCTAGATACCCTTTCGGACCTACGGAGTGTGTGTGTTGAAGGTCCTTCATCTACTTGAACTTCAGGTTCCTCCGTTGGTTCGTTGTTTTCAGGTTGGACTTCATCAAGTTCAACCCGTCTATGATCACTTCTTCTGACAAAAATTCTACTTCTAGAAATTTTGCGAAGCGAGCTACGAAGACATTTCGATGCTCGGTATCATAGAACAGATATCCCCTCGTATTTGAGGGATATCCAACAAACCTAAACTTTTGCCCTCGAGGCGAAAGCTTACTTTGCTGAGTCACCCTGACATAGGCAGGACAACCCCAAACCTTAATATAATTAAGATTCGGTCCCTACCGAACCATATCTCATACGGTGTCGTAGGAACAGCCTTTGAAGGAATCTTATTCAAAAGATGTGCGGCTGTTAAGAGACAGTAACCCCATAAGTAATAGGGCAAATCTGTGAAACTCAACATCGATCGGACCATATCCAATAAAGTCCGATTTCTCCTTTCAGATACACCATTGTGCTGTGGTGTACCTGGAGGAGTATATTGAGCGAGAATCCCATTCTCCTTCATATAATCCATGAACTCACCACTCATATATTCGCCGCCTCGATCTGATCGAAGGCATTTAATATATTTCCCAGTCTGTTTTTTCTACTTCATTTCGGAACTCTTTGAACTTTTCAAAGGTTTCCGATTTATGTCGCATCAAATAGACATAACCGTACCGTGACAAATCATCGGTAAAGGTAACGAAGTATGAATAACCACTGTGAGCAGTTTGACTTAGTGGACCACATACATCAGAATGTACGAGTTCCAGTAAGTTAATGGCACGGTGTCCAACACCAGAAAATGGGGCCTTGGTCATCTTACCCTGAATACAGGATTCACAAGTTGGATAGGATTCAATGGTAAGATCTGATATCAAACCATTCCTAACCAACTGGGTAAGGCGTTTAACGCCAATGTGACCAAGTCTCATATGCCAAAGTTCAGTATTATTATTTCAGGTAATCTACGTTTATTAACTCCAGTATTTAATATATCTTTAGAAGTTTGCAATGTATAATGACCATGCTGATTTGGACAACTAAGGATCTGAATATTATTTCTATCATATAAATACAAAGAACTATTCTTAATATTCATACAAAAGCCTTCTGTATCAAGTACAAAAGTGATATAATATTAGCGACACATCCTGGTACAAAATGACAGTCATTAACAAAAGTGTCCCATTCGGCAATGAGATCTCGCATACTCCCACTGCAACTGCATCCAAAGAGTCTCCACTCCCGAACCGCAACTGCATCTCCCCTGGCTTCAGCCTCCTACTTTCCTTCAGCACCTGCAACGAATTGCAAATGTGAATGGGACAAGCAGAATCTAAAATCCAGCTGGATGTAACGGCTTCACAAGCCAAAGATAAATCAATAACTGGAAAAATAAAAGTACCTGATGTAGATGCTCTGTCTCTCCTAATCTGAGCAATGTAATCTGGAATCTGGACAGTTCTCTTCCAGTGCCCGACCTTGCCGCAGTGGTGGCATTTGTCTTCAGAAGCCCTTTTGGGCTTGGCTATCTTCGCCTGCTGTGGAGGACCGAAGGCCTTCTTCTTCTTCCCTTTCTTCTTCTTTCCCTTGGACATTCCTTGGGAAGAAGCAGACAAAGAAGTAGATCTAGGTGGGCGAGTCAGTACTCCCTTCTTCAGATCCTCTTCTGCCGTGAGCAACATCCTATGTAGCTCCTGGTAGGTGCAAACTGTCCCGTGCATGTTGAAGTACATCACAAACTGGCGGAATGAAGCTGGCAGAGAACCAAGAATGACACTCCTACCGAGAATGTCATTTAGGATGAGATTATGTTGCCTCAATTGATCGATCAAATCGATCATTTGAAGAACATGTGGGCTAACACTTTGCCCCTCATCCAGACGCGCATGGAACAGTTCCATGGCGACCTTGTGAACAATAACCTGTTCCTGGTTCTCGAACGATTGTCTTAATCGTGTTATCATACTATAGGAATCTGATGTTCCATAGTATTGTTGCTTGAGTTTCGGAGAGAGCGAACTAAGGATGTATGATTTAACCCTTAAATCATCATTCTTCCAAGCTTCAAAAACTTGGCGTTCCTCCTCTGAAGCATCCTCACCCACTGCAAGGGGCAACGGACCCTCAAGAACATAACCCAACTTTTCGGAATCGAGGACAATCCTCAAATCCAATTCCCAGTCCGTAAAGTTCTCAGCGCCTTTTAGTTTGTTCGCATCTAACATACGCGCAAACTGGTTTGTGGATTGACCCGCCATCGCAAATCTATCATAGAGATCACGAAAAACGGTTAGCAGAAATTAAGCAGTTTCATATAATATCAAAAGCATAAACTAGATCATGGATTTTTAATCTAATATGCCCCTCCCACTAAATCATGCAATACTGTAATCCCAAAACAGAATACAAATATTTAATAATTAAATTAAATATAAATAGTGAAAGGTGGATCCCGTGAATATATTTCAGCTCACAGCAGAGGCACGGTCTCGCCTACGTATATTCATCAGGTAGACAACTCATTTGTCAATCACTCAAAGTGACTCCTAAGTATCCGGTCCTGGCCGTTTCTCTCGTTGTCGCTGCGAAGGCAGGCCCACAAGGAGACGTACCAAGGTAAACTCGTCAATGATAAACTCAAGTTACTTACGTAATCCTGACAGCTAGGGCACGTTCAGAATTCCGCTTTACTTGAATTTATCTAGTATCTGATATACATCCGGTATAAATAAATCTTTATCGGCTACACCCTCACAGCAGAGGCACGGTCTCGGATGTAGTCACAAAGAGATATTCATAAACCGTATTGACAAGACGGACCATATAACATGCATCAAATACAAATTACATTAAAACCTTATTATTAGGGATTTTCCGCTAAGTGTCATACACCCTAAATCTAATCAAATTAGTTCCTAATAAGCATGCATAAATCAAGAAAACATGATTAACATTGATTCAATGTAGGCTAAGCATTTTAAGTGGCCTAGAATCAGACTCGCTCTGATACCATTTTGAAGGGGTTATTTAGGGGTGAATCCGGTAACGCAGCGGAAGCGGTGAAAATCCGATTTTCAGATTTCAAAACTTTTTTCTTGGATTAAATAAATAAACACATTTATTTAATTACCCAATAATCAAATAATGAAATAAAATTTCAAATGAATCAATTCAAGTGAAATTACCAAATTACCCTTATATGGTATTTTGTCCATTTTAGTCCGAAATTGATCCAATCAATTTTGAATGATTCTAAATCATTTCTAAGATGAACTTAGCATGTTCAAAACATCAAAACACCAAAGCCACAAAATCCCCAAATTTCCTTACAAATGCCGAGAGCACCATTGGAGGGCAAATTTGACCATTTGGTCATTTCATGTCTCAAAACTCATCCAAATGAAATCCAATCAACATGAAACTTTGCATGCATCATATACACACCCAAATGCTCAACATATATGAAAAAACCCCAAATTTGGAATAGTTATAAACCCTAATTTTTCAATTTCCACAAATTGGACAAATTAGGCCATTACATTAAATCAAATGTTTCAATCATCAATCTTTCATCCAATTCAAGTCTCAACACAATGAAACAACTCAAGATCAAATCTAGGTCATTTAGAGTGGGTCAAAAAACTCTAGAATAGCAACATGGTTTCATAAACCTTAAAAGAATACATATAACTACCACTAGTTACACTCTTTGTTCATCATACATGCTCAACACTTTTAAACAAATTTCCATCATCAAAAACCACAAGAAATAAAGAAAAGAATAACTTAAGAAACTCATGAGAGATAGCCTAGATCATAAGGAACAATTCCTTTCTAATAGCAAGTTTAAGAACTTACAAAATCTAAGCTTTTCTTTAGGTTTTCTTTTTCTCTCCTTCACTTTCTTTCTTTGTCTTTCTTCAATGGAACTTTTGTTTTTGGTAAAGTGTATTAGGTTTAAGTGAAATGAAAAATGAAAAACAATTTATATGTGTAACAATTACCTTGGCCGAAATTCATGGCCAATTCAAGAAATTGTAATTTCAATTTAATTTCAATTATCATAATGTCAACTTGCACAAATATCTTATAAACTACTTTATTAGATATTATCTTGGTCAAACAAATGCAACAATTCATTTACTTTAATTATCCTAACAGAAGATATTTATATTTTAATTAATTTAATCATTTAATCAATTAAATATTAATTAATTAATCAAATACAAATATTAATATATGTAGGTCTCATTTGAATTTTTAACATTAATTTGAAATTTTAGACATTAAACATGAAAATTAGATAATAAAAATGCAAAATCGACAAACCTGAAATTATTATCATTAACCTGAAGTTTCGGTATTAACATGAAATGGGACATTAAACATAAAAAAATTTTCACACGTGATATAAGATTTGGACATTTCACACTGTACTATTACTCAGATGAAATTTCATAACATTAATATATAAATTTGACATTAAACACGAAAATACGACATTAAACATGAAAATAGTACATTAACATGGAAAAAATACATTAACATGAAAATCCATGCATTAAATATGAAAATTTACTTTAGACATGATTTGATGAATTTAATTTATTAAATTTTTTAAATAATTTTTTATTTTATTTTTTTAATATTATATTATTTTAATAATATATTTTATTAATATAATATATTTTTTTCTTGCATCAATTAGTATAAATTATCGATGGGTGTGGGTTAAGCATAAGAGACGCGCATACTATACTACCCTAGTATCATAGTCATACTTATGCCCTGAAAATATATAATTATTTCATATCGTTTAGGAAGAATGTGGGTAATGAGGAAGATAAATTTTAGATGAGTTTAGGGGGTATTGCACCCTCAACTGTTAATGAGAATTGGTAGCATCAATTTAGAAATTGTGTGATCGGTACATCAAGATCTTACTGCTAGCTTGAAACATGGCGCATTTCTTTTTATCACGATCGAGGTTCAAAATATGAGACCAAGTAAAGATGAGTTTCAAGGCTACATATTGGAGTGTAAATCACGCATGCTTTAGTTTTTAGAAGAAGTTGCAAAGTCAAGTTAGAACCAAATTCTTGTTGAAAAATATTAGGTTATATATCTTATCTTAATGGGTCCTGCTAGCTATTCAACAAAATTAGATCTAATCTAAAACCGGGTTTTTTATCACTGTAGTCCCTGCAATTTCCTGAAAAAAATCAGAATGTCCTAAGTTTCAGAATTTTAACACAGAAATCCATATGTTTCATTTTTTTTTACAGCTAATCCAGACCCCCATTTAGTTGAGTCCCTAGCCACGATTCTAGTTCGGAACTGAAATCGAACCGGATGAAATTGGAAAGAATCGTCTGGTTCCTTACGGTTCGATTAGGGTTCACACCCTAATCGAACTGTTGGAACCGAACGGTTCCAATATTAGTATAATAACATTTAAATTCAAATAAATAATTTTTTTTTAAGTTCAAGCTCTTTATTTTATTTTTAGTTTAATTTAATAAAATTCAAATAATTTTTTTATTATATTTATTTGATAATAATATCCAATTATAATTTTTTTTGAAATTTAATTTATATTTTTTAAAAATTATTTTTTAAAAAAAAATTAATTAAACCGGAATCGAACCGAACCGGTGTTCAGGTCTTGGGTAGTTTTATCAAATTGCCTAATATAGTGGCTCCTTCTTGATACAAAATAAAAAGGTAAGGTGTTTTAGTGATATTATCATAATTTTTTAGTGGTACAAAGATAATCTCCAAAGATAAGTTTACAAATATAATAAATCGTTAACCCTTCAGTTACATCCATATAATTTTTAGTTTAAATATATTTTATTTTTCATGGATATTCATCTCACCTTTTTTTTTATAGTTACATGTTCACATTCGCAATTGGATCTGGTCTAGTAACTAATCTTATTACATATGAGCTCAACAACAACATAACACATGAGAAATCATATGTTTTAGTTACTCTTTCTATTAGGTGTGTTATTACGTTCATAATTCGAGTATATTAACTATTACAATTTGCATATACATATATATATATATATATATATATATATATATATATATATTAACTTTTTTTTAAAAGGAAAATAACAATGAACCACTCATGTTTTGGTGAAAATATAGATCTATCCTAAAAATTCTTATAATGACATTGTATTACCTCTAATTTTGGTTTAGTATCAACTAAGCATTTTTTTTATTGATGACATTAAGAACATAATTATGAGATTTAGTTTCTCTTTAGAATTGAAGGATATTTTATGTTTTTATTACCTTATTAATATTAAATCATGATACACATATATATATTACATTTCTATCATGTATCAATGAGATGTTATATTATTAAATAATATCATGAGTAAAATAATATTTTTTTCCTGAAATATTTATCGTTAACAATAAAAAAAAAGTCCGATTGATATGAAATCAAAACTAGAAGTGTTGCAATGATGGGAGGTGAGTGAGTAAATTGATCATTTTCCCAAAAAATAAATAAAAGGAAAATGAAATGCTTTATTCCATTGTAGGTGGTTGTGCTCATTTTTTCTTTAATGATGAAATTGTTCACCATAATATTATTACTATATATTAATTTGCCGCAAACCTATGCTTCTTATCTCAGAGACTACATACAGATACAGGTCAACAGAATCCACACACAATGACCGACACATGGCTGAAATTGACATGTGCCAAATCAAACCCCCCAACTGCCTACGTGTCAACTCCATCAACGGGGAACACCTTTCCGGTCCCACAACCTCCTTCCCCAAATCAAACAGCCCACATCCATTTCATCACACAACCCTCTCCATCATCTCTATATATATACCACTCCCCACATATACAAATATGTACACATCATTCTATCACTCTCCCTTTCTCTCTCTCTGCCGCAACCCATCTCCAAGCTCGCTTCATCTTTATACATATTAAAAAAAAACTTGGAAAAAAAAACATGCCAATAATATCTTCTAGTTCTGGTGTTTCTCTGAAAGTGGCAGTGGTATCAACATGTGTGTTATCAGTTGGTGTAATGATGCTAAAACATTATTCAGTGCAGCCATTAGTATCAGATTTTGTAGCATCAGATGTTCCTTCATTTTGGAACATATTGTTACAATGGCTGAAGCCTCCTTATCTTTACATAGTCATTAACGGCATCATCATCTCCATTGTTGCCTCCTCTAAACTCCAACAAAAATACAACGATGATCATCATCAATATTACCCTTCACCTTATGTGCAATCACCAGAAGAAAAAGTCATCATACCCAGTGAAGTTTCTGTATATGATCATCATCATCATGTACAAGATTTCAGTGAAAATAAGAAGATGGTGGGTGATTTGATGATGGACGGTGGTGATGTGGTTCCTGAGGTGGAAAAGCATGTGACGACGCCGTTACTGCCGCAGAGGAGTGATTCCATGGAGTTTTCAGATTCGTATGAAAAGGAGAATATAGGCAAGCCGCCGGTTTCCGCAAGATTTGGTCAACGGAAAGCTCTCAAAGCAAGTCCTGAAGGTACTTCTTTCTTTCTATTTGGCACATATACTGTAGCCTATACCAGTAAATTGAAATAATATCTAAATTATTATAAAAAATACATTAACTCGAATTCATAATTTAATAATCAAATCATAATCTCAAATTCAATATCCCATTTCAAATGCGAATTGCCACATGCATATAGGCGAGCGAGACAGTCATTCAATGAAAATTTATTAAAATATATATCTTTGCTATCTATCACTTTTATTAAAATAAATGTTATCATAATGTTCTGGCTACCAGAGTAATTGTGTATTTTTAGAACATTTTGCTTCCAACACAATAAAAATGAATTGGAGATTTGCGGATAATTTTATGAATTTGGATTTAGATTATTTAATAATTATCAATTATAATTTATATTAATTTATTTTCAGGTGGGAAGGCGTTGAGGGTGTCAAAATCGAAGCGGAGCGACACACTGGAGAGCACGTGGAAGACGATAACGGAGGGACGAGCAATGCCGTTAACGAGGCATCTGAAGAAGTCCGACACGTGGGAGTCGCACGTGCGGCAAAACACACCTCCTTCTTCTGCGCCTGAACTGAAGAAAACTGAGACCTTTAATAAGCATAGCAGTAGTGATAATGAGAATGCCAACTCGGGCAGACTCAGGAGGGAACCGTCGCCGAGTCAGGACGAATTGAACCGCCGAGTGGAAGCGTTTATAAAGAAGTTTAATGAAGAAATGAGGTTGCAGAGGCAGCGGTCATTGGAGCAGTATAATCAAATGATTAATGGAGGAGCTAATTAGATATTAATTAAGATAGAGATAGTGACATAATCCAGAGACTTAATTATATCTTTTAAGACATTTCGTGTGTTACATGTAATTTTCCTCGAGCAAATTTCCTTGTACATTTTTGCTGGCATATTCAGATTTCTCATGCACTAACTGAGATAGATTTGAGGTGTCCCGAATAGGCCTGAATTTTGAGAATTCACTGTAATTTTAGGGCCACAATAAAACTCTCTGTGGAATAATAAATATCTCAGGCCGCCTTTGGAGGGTGTTATTATGTTGGATCAATTTTAACAACATCAGCTACGTTGTTTTGTTATTCATAATAATAATTTTTTTTTTTTTTTTAATTTTTGGTAATTATGGGCGACCGACAGAGTTTGGGAACTGTGAGGTTTGAGGATTAGGCCTCAGAAGATGCACGTGACAAATATTTGGATTTTGGATTTTCGCTACACAGTTTTGGTCGTCAATATTATTTATTCAAATGAACCCAGTTAAGCCAAAGCTGGATGGAGAAGACCATATAATAAGCAGCTAAGAAACAAAAAAAAAAAAAAAATCTCTGAAATAATTATGGAACTTGAGACTTTCCTTTCTGTCTAGGGCTCTGGAAGTATCTAAAATGGTCTCATTTTATCACAGAAGAATCACAATACACAGGGTTGGTGCTTTCTACTTTATTGGTGTGATGGTGGACACACTGTTTCAGAACAGTGATGTCATTTGCCTCTTGAAAGATGGTAGTGAAGTCTAATGATCTTATCTAATTCTTCATATCAAATGATGATGAAAGCAATGCCGCCAGAATTGGTTAAAAATGAACCGGTTTTTTATTTGGATTTACCTACAGCACTTTAAATGGATACTGGATCATTCAATAACTTGTATTTCTTCTAGATGGATCTTCAGAATCTTCTAACTTTTTCTTCTTCTTTTTTTCTTTTTCTTTTTTCTTTTATTCTCTCTTTCAAGAGGAAAAGAAGCTGGTTGGTAGTGGAGGTCGAAGGATTAAAAAAAAAAAACTTGAAACCAATAAGATACCAAAACCAAAAAGGAAAGAAAATAATTCAGATGAGGTTCATTTATTTTGCCTCACCTTGCAAGATCCTGGTACGATTCCGAACGAATTTCGATTCGGTTAGGGTTCATCCCTGACCGAACCGAACGGACCGGAATCGGTTCGAACCTCTGGAATCGTCCGATTCCAGCGATTCTACGGTTCCAACCGAAATAAGAACCGTACAAGCCCAACGGCTGGCAGGGAAAAAATAAATTAAATATTAAGGGTAATTATTAAATTACTCTTAAAAACATTAATAAAACGGCTAGTTTTATGGACATTTTAGATATCACAAAAATTTCCAAAAATATATAAATATATGTCATTTTTCATTTTTTGAACACACTAATTCTCAATTCTCTCAATTTCTACAATTCTCTCATCTACAATTTATCAATCTCAATTATCTCATTCTTTAATATTTCTTTAACAAAAAATGGCAAGCTCATATGAGAACATCTTGTCCAATATGCTAATCCAAGAGAGCGGCCTTAGTATTGGTATACGGAGAAGGAAAGTTAAGTCTCGTTCCTCCGATATTTTCAAAATTCATTTTCATTTAGTCGATACTAAAAATGAAAGTCTAAGAGCAATATGCAACTATTTACAAATTTATTAGTGGTTATGACAATATGAACAAGCACTTGGAAAGACATCACGCCGCTGAAATTGAACTTGATACAACGCAAACTCAAATGGTTAGGTACGCATCATCTAGTAGAGATACGGATTCTTTAAATTTATTTAATTATTCTGATGCTAAAAATAGAGAATAATTTGTTAAATTTACTTGTATGACACGTCTTTCTTTAAGTTTTGGTGAAAAAATTATTTTTACTAATTACGTTCAGAATGTTTTAAATCATGCTGCTTGTAGAATGACTAGAAATACAATACAACGTCAAAATTTTAAATTATATAAAAATGATAAAATTATTTTTAATGAAATATTTAAAAATATTAAATGTTGTCTTTCTATTTGTTCTGATATTTGGAGTGACCATTGACAAACACACTCATACACGAGTATGACTTGTCATTGGATTGATGCATCATGTAATATAGGGGTGTGTATCGGTCGGTTTGGTCGGTTATTCCTTGATTTTTTAACCGAACCGAAATTATTTGGTTAAGTAAATATTTAACCAATTTAACTATATGATGACACATAACCATTAACCAATTTAACCATTATTTTTCGATCGGTTTTGGTTAATGCGGTTATTAACCAGTCCAGAATCTTCACAAATAACAATCCACATTAACACATTAATAAAAATTTAAATTCATCAAAAGACAAATATTTATGTGTTTAACAATAGAAGATAAATTTAAATTGATCAAAAAACAGTTTACAACTACACTCAGTAGAGGCAGAAGGTAAAAAATTTAATTTTGTTTTAATTAAAAATATATATAAAGTCAAATTATGGTTTGTAATCGGTTAATTGATCGGTTCGGTTATACAAATCTCATAACCTTAACCAAACCGAAAAATCGAAAAAGTTAAAAATCTTAATCAAAAAAATCAATTTAATCACAATAACTGAACCATCATAAAAAAAAATTGGTAGAAACGGTTCGGTTAATCGGTTAAAACCGATTAATGCACACTCCTAAGTCCTAATGGAACATGTAAAAACGACTTATTGCATTTTGAGTTTTTGATGAGCAGTATACTGCACAAAATATTTATAGAATGATGAAAATATTTTTTGATGAATTTGGTTTATTAGGTAAAATTTTAACAATTGATTTTGACAATGCATTTGCAAATACTGCATCAATTAGACATTTAAAAGAAATATGAGAATCAAATTTGGGGGTCGCTTTTTTCATGTCCGTTGCACATGTCATGTCCTTAATTTATGTGTTCAAGATGGTCTGACTTGTTTAACGCCTTTCATTGATCCTATTAAGATTTCACTTAATTATATTTGGCCATATTCTCAAGTTAGGAGAGAATGTGCCAAGTTTTGTAAATTAAATAGTATTAAAGCGATAACATTTTCACAAAATGTTCCAACACGTTGGAATTCAACTTATTTTTTATGTCAAGCTTTCCAATACAAAGATGTATTATGTAGTTTTTTTCTCAACATGTTCAATGTATCACACTTTTTCCTAGTCAATGAAATATTTGTGAAAATATTTTAGAAATTTTAAAAAAATTTAATGATACTACAAATATTTTTAGCGGTGTTTATTAACCTACAACACATTTATTTCTTATTGAAAGTTTGAATATGTTGGTACTCTAGCTGAGCATGCTGAAAGTTCTGATCCTAATGATATTGTTTTAATTGAAGTTATTCATGTTATGAAACGAAAATGGTTGAATTATTTTAAAGACATTCTATTACTTTATCTTATTGTCACGGTTTTTTATCATAGGTTTAAATTAGAAGGTTTGAATAGTGTCTTACAAGCTTATTATGAATATTTAGAAATAACTAATGAAATTAATATTACAAGAATAATAGATAGAATAAAAATTGATTTAATAGATTTATTTAATGATTATGTTAGTAGATATAACTTGCAATCAATATGAAAATCTAGTAGTAGCGAACCTGTTATACATTCAAGACTTAGCGTAGGTGATCATTGGTTACTACAACGAAATAAAAAACATCGGGATAACACAACTAACAATCAAGAATTAGATAATTATTTATTTATCAATTTCGAGTTTCCTACTGAAAGTTTAGTGAGTACAAATTTTCAAGTACTTGACTGGTGGAACCGACATCAAAATATCTTTCATGTATTATCAATTATTGCTAAAGAAGTGCTGGTAGCACATGTTTCCACTGTTGCGGTTAAACAAACCTTCAACTTAGGAGGCAATATATTGGAAGCGAGACGGTCTTCATTACATCCAAGCACTTTAGAAGCAACAACATGTGTGGATGATTGGACCCGAACTGATCTGAGGCAACAAGAAGATGCCCCCATGACTTTGAAGACTTGTTCGATAATGAATCTGCAATTGCTAGCGGAACGGGAGTTGAAGGATCAACAAACACTGATAATGATGATGATTGATCAGTAAATAATTAGAAAATTGTAATGGGGAACTATCTTAAAAATATAATGGAACTATGTGAGCTTTGATTCCTATAACCCCTGGAGGATACGTAGGCAACTTAAGTTTTTAAAAATTTAAGTTCAAGCTCTTTAATTTTATTTTTAATTTAATGTAATCTAAATTCAAATTCATAATTTTAAATAAATTTTTTAATCTCATTTTTTAAAATCATTATTATTATTTTTTAAAAAAAAATTGAATGGAACATGAACCAGAACTAGAACCGAAACTGAATGGTTCAGTTCCGATTCGGAATCGGACCGGTGGCAAGGCCTAGTTTTGATGAATAAATATTCACTTATCGCAATGAAATTGTATATGTTGATGGTGATTTTTTGTCACTAAGTATCTGAACAGTACGGAAATGGCAGGGATGGAATTTCTCATTTGATGAGGACGAAGGATCTGAGGGTATAAGTCACTCTTCGACCAGGTATAGAGGTCGGACCCGGCTCCCCGAATCTGACCGACCAGAGGACACAGCATGGTGCAAGTTTCAGAGGCCGACAACATCAGAACCTAGACCGACCACTTCAGACCGGTAGCTCGGATCAATCATATCATTCCTTCTAGATCGGAAGATTGAGCTCGGATACTTCGGGTCTGGTCGGAATTAGTGGGAGTAGGGCGGCTCATTATCTGGCCGTCCTCATGACACCCGACATGTGATCATGGATAGTTTGGACTTTTCCTTCTGACATGTACCACCGTATGAGAGACCTTTACAAGCTGGCATCATAATGGTGAAGTGTGGCAGTGTAGAAAACAGAGTGATTTGACAGGGAGTCAGATGACATGCTTACTTTCGGCGAGACAGTTGGGGCAGAAAGCCCGTCAATCAGCCGGAGATCCACGTGGTTGACGTCATAAAGATATGGGAACAGTGTGTATTTCTCTTAGTATATAAAGGGAGGGTAGTCTCATTTGTATATGTTGGTTGAAATAAGTCTTTTAAAAAAGTATTCTTTGTAATAAACACTACGAAGGCAAACAGCTCGGTAGCATTTGACCACCATTTAAACAGGTCGGTCGAGCTCGGTTTGGTAATAAAATCAACACTTTATTTTGTTCCCGTGGACGTAGGCAGGTTTATTCCGCCGAACCACGTAAACCCTCTTGTCGATTTTGTGTTTGCTTCGTCTTTTGCCAAGTTTGCCTTTGGTCCTCCATAACCAAATAAATTCACGGTTGAATGAGAATTGTCCTGGGAGCACTATCCTGATACTACCCCTGGAACTAAAATCAATCGTCAACAGTATATATTTGAGAATATCATGATCAAAAACTTACTCTATGAAACATTGCAATCGAGATGGTTCTAGTAACTAGTATCAAAAGATTCTTGCACATTATAGTGTGTAAAAAGAAAAAGTGGGAGAAGGTTGTGCCAACACTCAAAAGTATTGTCTCAAGAGACGTGACTTGATGGTGTAGATTCGGAACCGAACCAGACCGGTCACGAGGTCTAGTTTTGATGACTAAATGTTCACTTGTTGCAATGAAATTGTATATATTTGAGAATATCATGATCAAAAACTTACTCCATCGCAATCGAGATGGTTTTAGTAACTAATATCAAAAGATTCTTGCACTTATAGTGTATAAAAAGAAAAATTGGGAGAAGGTTGTGCCAACTCTCAAAAGAATTGTCCTTAAGGGACGTGATTTGGTGCTGTAGGGCTTAGAATCTGTCTCACAGGTCATGGGTTCGAATCCAGATACTGCGTTTCTTGTAAAAGTCTGAGACAGCCGAGGATTTTACCTATTCCACTTAAGTCCAAGTCTATGGATTCGGCGGCAGAGTTTCCAATGTTTCAAAAAAAAAAAAAAAAAAAAAAAACTCTTGTTTTCTGTCAATACCTCTCAGCGTGTAACAGAGTGTGATTTCTACATTGCCATTGCGGTGGGGAAAAGCCTATCTATCCAGGAAAGTGTACAGACCCCCTCCCAAGAGAAGTGCACCACTGCAGGGACGGTCAAATACGAACACGAATGAGAAACAATGAACTTAATAACAACGACGATGTGATTATGACAGGCGTGTGGCCTCATGATCGTCATGCAAACACTACTAGGCTTTATTGGTTCCAGAGACAATTAATAGTGTAGAATATTTACTAAAGAAAGCAGGCTCTGCCAAAATAATATACTAATATGTACGCAAGTAACAGGATCCAAGTCAGAGATGTGATAGATACGTAATAAATCAGACAAAGTAAAGAAACTACCAGCAAAAGAAGCAGCAAGAAGTAGAGGTGCAACATAGCCAGTAGTGTATGTCGAAAGTAAGCTGCCCACTAATCCCTATTACAGGATCCTGTCCAAATTTAGTAGGAAGCCAATCTCATCAGGCTGAGTTATTTAAGTTATCAGAGATCCACAGTGAGAGAAAATCTCAGAAATGCAAAACTAGTGAAACTCTAAGCATTCAAGAGTGCCTTGGATGAAGCTACATATCCTAGTAGAGTTGCCAGCACTGGCGTAATGCAAGGTGATGCAGCTAGAGCTTCTAGAGGTTCACCCAAATAACTGATTCTTGATTATAGGAAACAACTATAGGCCAAATTACTTTATGGGGAGTTTGCAGCAGCAGCAGCAGCTCGTGGGTCAAAGTTGTCAAAAATTAGGGGAGTTGCAAATTGCAATTCAATTATCTGCAATTTTCACCACAGAATTAGCTGAGTATAGATAGAGGTTTTTAGATCAGAGTAGCAGGGGATAAAAATTGGTTTCATTGGTATTCATGTTATGCCTCTCCAGAC
>SKCR01024233.1:0-32565 GCA_019454045.1 Zanthoxylum bungeanum
TTTTTTGTAAAGCTTTTGTTATAAAGCTTTGTAATTCTTTTGTGAGTAATATAAAGAAGAATTTTCCTCTCCAATCACCTCTATTATTGTGTGTTTAATCACAAGAAGTGGTATCAAGAGCTAAGGTTACTCGGAGGGATCCCGAAACTCGGAAACAGAGCTTCGGTTCGGAAAGTCGGTTTCGACAAAAGTTGTCGAAAATCGATTTTGAGCATACCATCGGACTTTTCACGGCGAGACGAGCACGGTGATATTTTCCGGCGATCGAACGGAGGTCCAGCTGCCCGCACGCGCCAGGCAGAGAGATGCCCACGCGCCCGACGCGTTCCACGCGCCAGCTTAGGTTGAAGACGACGCCACGTCAGCCGCCACGTGTCGCCCAGTCAGCGCCACGTCAGCGCACAGTCAGCAGCCCAGTCAGCGCCCAGTCAGCTGCCACGTCATCCGCCACGTAAGCACGTGCCACGTCAGCGTGCCTGGTAAATTTCAGATAGGTCCCTGAACTTTCTGGAAATTACAATTTAGCCCCTATACTTTCAGAAAATTTTCAATTTAGTCCCTGAACTTTTTGGAAATTGCAATTTAGTCCCTGAACTTTTCCTTAGTTACACTTTGGCCCCTAAACTTTCGGAAATTGCACTGTGACCCCTGTAATTTCTGAAATTTGTAAATTGGTCCATGTGTCGGATTTTGACAAACGAAGTGTCATTTCCACCATTTTCGACCATTCCGGACGCAACGGTGAGGTCCGTTTTTTGAAATTCTGCTTAGAATTTTTATGATGGAGGGGAGCAACGGAAAAATGATTTTGTTAACCAGTACAAACTATTTCACATGGAGAGGAAGGATGAAAGACCTTCTATATGTGAAGGACTATGATGGATCGGTGTTTCTGGAGCAGAAACCAGAAGGAATGACCGATGGAAAATGGGCTAATCTTCACCAGAAAACATTCAGTACTATTCGTCAGTGGATCGACGATAGTATCGTCAACCATGTCAGTGAAGAGACAAATGCACGTGTTTTTGGAGAAAGCTGGAGGAGCTTTTTCGAGTAAAGACTGGAAACAACAAGTTGTACTACATCAAGAAGATGATGGGTTTGAAATACCAGGAAGGTACAGCTGTGGCGGACCATATCAACGATTTCCTCGGAACCATGAAGGAATTGTCTGGATTGGGCATAGACTTCGGAGATGAGGTAAATGGCTTAATACTCCTTAATACGTTACCAGAATCTTGGGAACGTCAGATCTACGGTGATCAATTCAGCCGCAGATGGGAAAGTCACTATGGAGATGGCAAAGACCAGGATCTTCGAGGAAGAAAAGAGGACGAGAATGCAGAGTCAGCATCAGCCTCAACCTCAGAAGCTCTAGTGACAGAGAAGAACACCAGAAGGGGGAGGAGTAAAAGCCGAGGTCCAGTGAGATCAGACAAGAACCGAGGTAAGTCAAGAACTAGAGATATTGAGTGCTATCATTGTAAAAAGAAAGGCCATATGAAGCAGGATTGCTACAAACTAAAGAACGAGCAGTCCATGAGAGATGGTGACTCTAACCAAGAAAGAGTTGCCACTACCACCGAGAAAACCTCCAAAGAATTTCATATAATATATGAAGAAGATGTTGTGAATCTTGCCAGCCACGAGACCAGTTGGGTGATAGATAGTGGCGCATCCATACACGCCACATCTCGCAGAGACTTCTTTTCATCTTACACACCAGGGATTACGGTGCTGTAAGGATGAGGAATGACGGACAGTCCAAAGCCGTCGGTATTGGAGACATCTGCCTTGAAACAGAGAACGGGACAAGGCTAGTGTTGAAGGGAGTCAAGCACATCCCAGATATCCGGTTAAACCTGATCTCAACAGGCAAGCTGGATGATGAAGTTTCTGCAGCACCTTTAGTGACGGATGCTGGAAGCTCACTAAAGGATCAATGGTCGTGGTACGAGGTAAAAAGACTCAACCCTGTATTTAATGCATGCTAAGCTTTCAAATAGTAGCATAAATACAGTCAACAGCAATGAGGCAGCCGAGTTATGGCATAAAAAGCTCGGTCACATGAGCCAAACAGGGATGGAGATGCTACGCAGGCGGAATGTTCTTCCGGAATGAAGAACTCACACTTACGGAAGTGTGAACACTGCATGGCTGGAAAGCAGAACAGATATCCTTCCAGAGCTCCCCGCCTCAACGGAACCTGAGGTACTAGATCTCATACATTCAGATGTATACGGTCCGATGCAGACACGAACACTTGGTGGGTGATTGTATTTTGTGACATTCATTGATGATCATTCAAGGAAGATCTGGGCATACACCTTGAAGAGAAAAGATCAAGTGTTGGGAGTGTTCAAGGAGTTTCACGCCCTGGTGGAGAGAAACCGGCAAGAAACTGAAGTGCATCAGAACAGACAATGGTGGAGAATACAGAGGTCCGTTTGATCAGTACTGCAAGACGCAAGGAATCCGACATCAAACGACACCTCCGAAGACCCTCAGCTGAATGGCCTAGCTGAGAGGATGAACAGAACCTTGTGCGAGAGGATCAGAAGCTTGCTGTCACAAGCCAAGCTGCCGAAGACATTCTGGGGGGAGGCACTCATCACAGCAGTACATGTTTTAAACATGTCCCCAGCGGTCGCACTGAAAGGTAATGTTCCTAACCAAGCCTGGACAGGTAAAGAAGTGTCATACGAGCACTTACATGTCTTTGGTGCAAAGCTTTTGTACACATCCCAAAGGATGAGAGATCCAAGCTGATGCGAAGACGCGACAGTGTGTCTTTATTGGCTATGGTCATGATGATTTCGGCTACAAACTCTATGATCATGTGGAGAAGAAGATTATCAGAAGCCGAGATGTTGTCTTTGTTGAAGACCAGACCATAGAAGATATCCGAAAGGAGATGAAGACACAAGCCCCAGCAATACAGATATGTGAATCCAGAACCTCATACACCGGTGCCAGTACGTGTTGAAGATGAGGTTCCCAGACATGAGGGTACAGGTGATGAAGCTCCCAGAGATGATGATCATGATCAACCACCAGTACTAAAAGCACACACCAACAGTTCCACAGAGAAAGTCTGACAGAGACAAGCGACCTTCAACTAGATACTCTGCATATGAGTATGTGCTGCTTACTGACGGGGGAGAACCCGAGAGCTACCAGGAGGCTGTGGAAACAGAAGACAGAGAAAAGTGGGAGGAAGCCATGCAAGATGAGATGAAATCTTTGCATGACAATCACACTTTTGAGTTGGTGAAATTGCCAAGAGGCAAACGGGCTTTGAAGAACAAATGGGTGTACAGGGTGAAGCAACAGGAGCACACTTCACAACCCCGGTACAAAGCCAGACTAGTCGTCAAGGGATTCAATCAGAGGAAAGGCATTGACTTCGATGAAATCTTCTCTCCAGTTGTGAAGATGTCATCCATCAGAGTGGTACTCAGCTTAGCAGCAAGCCTCGACCTGGAAGTTGAGCAGATGGATGTCAAGACCGGATTTCTTCACGGAGATCTGGAAGAAGAAATCTACATGGAGAAACCAGAAGGCTTCAGAGTCAGCGGGAAAGAGGACTATGTGTGCAGACTCAGGAAAAGCCTCTATGGTTTGAAACAGGCACCGAGACAGTGGTACGTGAAGTTTGAGTCAGTTATGGGGGAGCAGGGATACAAGAAGACTACTTCAGACCATTGTGTTTTCGTTCAGAAGTTTTCTGACGATGATTTTATCATCTTACTGTTATATGTATATGATATGTTGATAGTTGGCACGAATCAATCGAGGATTGATAATTTGAAGCAGCAACTGAGTAAGTCTTTTGAGATGAAAGACTTGGGGCCAGCTAAACAGATTCTTGGCATCATGATCGGTCGTGATCGGAAAGCCAGGAGGTTATACTAGTCACAGGAGGAGTACATTGAGAAGGTACTTCAGAGATTCCAGATGGACAAGGCTAAAGCGGTTATCACTCCTCTTGCTACCCACTTTAGATTGAGTACACAGTAGAGTCCCTCTACTGAGACAGAGAAGGAGGAAATGAAACAGGTTCCATACACCTCAGCAGTGGGAAGTCTAATGTATGCCATGGTGTGCACGAGGCCAGACTTAGCACACGCAGTTGGATTGGTCAGCCGGTTTATGTCAAACCCAGGACGGGAACACTGGAATGCGATCAAATGGATCATGCGGTATCTACGAGGCACATCCAAGATGAGATTATGTTTTGGAAGCAGCGACAAACCAGTGTTGATGGGCTACACCGATTCAGATATGGCAGGAGATGTGGATACCCGAAAGTCTACTTCGGGGTATCTGATTACTCTCTCAGGAGGAGCTGTGGCATGGTAGTCGAGGTTGCAGAGGTGTGTTGCACTTTCTACAACAGAGGCAGAATTCATTGCAGTTACGGAAGCTTGCAAGGAATTACTGTGGATGAAGACATTCGTCCAGGAATTGGGTTTCAAGCAGGAGAAGTACATTTTGTACTGCGATAGCCAGAGCGCTATCTATCTCGGTAAAAATTCCACATTTCATTCGAGGTCAAAACATATCGATGTGAGGTATCACTGGATACGGGACGTCCTGAGCTCAAGGCTGTTAGAACTTAGGAAAATTCACACCGACGACAACGGTGCCGATATGTTCACGAAGGTTTTACCGAAGGAGAAGCTTGAAATCTGTCGTGCTATAGCCGAGATGACAAAACTCTCCACATAGTCAGAGTGAGGAGATTCAGAGAACTACGATTGGCTTGATCCCAACTCAGGGTACGTAGGCAGTCATTCAGATGCAGCCAGGGGAGGATCCTTTGGAGGATCCGGTTTTGGATAATTAATGGTCGGCTCAGATTTTGTGAAATCTTTAGCGAGGGGGAGATTTGTTGGAACCAGCAAGACAATAGCTAGAACACAAGTTGCATGCACAGCATGCACAAGACGTGTGCTAGTTGAAGAATCCAGCAAGTTTGGCTAGTTGGCCAGCTTGCTTTGAGCTGCCAAAACGTGTGCTACAGTGCACGCGTTTTGGCAACTATAAATTAGAGCCCCCAAGCCATTGTAATCCATCCCAGAAATCCGAAATTGAGTGAGAATAGAGAGTAAAGTGGTGTGAGAGTTTTTTGTAAAGCTTTGGTTATAAAGCTTTGTAATTCTTTTGTGAGTAATATAAAAGAAGAGTTTTCTCTCCAATCACCTCTATTATTGTGTGTTTAATCACAACAAAATCCTATCACGGAAAAAGGCACATTGTGCTTGCCCAATTGTATGTGCTCCTGAAAGGGCAACCATGTCTCTTGCATTCAAACCTTTGGTAGCGAAGTTGGAAATAAGTATGTCCAATGGATCTGTAAAGCTAGGGAGTGTGCTATCAGCTAAGCTTCTACTTGCACTTGTGGAGTCTCTTCTACCAAGCTTAACTGTCCATGATGGTCCACCTACCTGCAGTATTTTTCAATTTTAATTAATTATTAAGCTACATATATATATATGCATGATTAATTTACGTAAATAATTAGTAGAGTATTGAATTGATTGACTCACAACAAAAGAAGCATCACGAGCTGCAACTGTAAGAATATCAGCACATGAAACAACACCAGGACAAATATTCTCCAGCTGAGACTTGACACTATCTATGACTTCGTAACCTCTAGCTGATTTAAAATTCGGAAGTGCATTTTTCTCGCTATCAATGGAGGAGGAAGGATCCAACAAAATGGAAGCGTCACAACCTTGAACGAAACAATCATGAAAATGGAGACGAATGAGGGAAGCTGCCATCCTTCGATCTCGTGAAACAGCTGTTCTAATACCTGTCCTGATTGTATTCAGGGCATTTGGGCATGTGCCATCGTAGAATGTTGAAGACAGCTGTGCTCCACATTGCCCAGAGATGATCAATAATATGGACACCAACAAGATTGATGCTGCATATGTATAATTCCTGAGAGAAACAGAAGCCATGTAATGATTTTGCTGTTTGTTTGATGACTAAAAAGCTCGATTGATTTTGAAAGATGTAAGAATAGCTCGAGGCTCGCACATTATTTATAGTGCTATCTCGTTGACATAGTACACATTTTGTTTGGTTCACGATGGCGGCTCTTCATGTATAATAATGTAATACTACGTGACAAAAAAAAAAGAAAAGAAAAGAAAAGAGACAACTTTTTTTTTAAAGGGGTCGTGACACATTTTTTTTCAGTTTTTCTTTTTCCTCTCTCTCTTTCTTTCTTTTCTCCCAAATACTCTCTCTCACTACCAAGTCTTGAAACCGTCGCTGCCACTTCCCCGTCGACCACCCACCACCACGCGCCGGACCGCCGGACAGCTGCCGCCGTCAGATTTCCAGCGCCACCGAGATTGAGTCCAACGGCCTCCGGACGCGCCGCCACGCGCCGCCTGAAGAGAGCGATTCGTCGCCGTTAATTCTGCATTTTCCGGCCACCTCCGGGCACTTCTGATGGCCACCTCCGGCGAGTAAACACTTTTCAGGCTGAGATCTTTCCAACGGCAGTGGTCACTTCCCGATCCGACATCGTTTGGGTTGTTTTTCGATTTATATCTACCGGTAATTCGGGATTTATACTGGAAGTTGAGATCCGACCGTTGGATCGACGATCCGAACATTTCAGATTGTTTCTTTCGATTATACGAGCGTTTTGGTATACATATCCACCGTTGAAAGTTTTTGGTGGTGGGGCCCGCTTTTTAGTTGTGGGGCCCGATCTTCGTTGTGGGGCCCGCTTGCCTCGTTAAGCGTATCAGCAAGTTTCGAAGCTGTCGCTGTGGTCCTTGAGAGGTTCGCTGACCATTGGACCTTTCTTTGAGAGATTTGGAGATCGTTGGAGCTCGGCATGTGATTATTACCGTTTTGGGGGTGTAAATGATAGAATTGGAAAGTTTTGGATATAATTGTAAATTTGCATAATTAAGAGGGTAAAATTGTAAATTCTGCTAATTATGGATTAAATAGTAATATTTAAGAATTTTAGGACTATTTGGGCGTATCGGAAAAGTTTAGGGGCAAAAACGGAAATTTAGAAACTTTAGGGGTAAAATCGTAATTTTTGGATAATTGAGGGATCTTATCATAATTTTACATTTTTCAGATTCTCGGCGAGGATATAGATTTATTCAGAGCTTTTGCATGGATAGAGGTAAGTACACTCTGTGGTGATTCTCTTAACATATTGTTTGATGATTGATGGTTGTTGTGAGAGTCGGTATATATAAATATAATGGTATATTATAATTATATTTATATTTATATATGTTGTTAAGATATAATATTGAGATAAACATGAAATTGTGAATATTGAGATGAGATACTCTGGATTGGATGTGAGATGTGATTGTATTGGATGATGTGTGTTGTTGTGTTATGTAGCCGGGTTTTGTATGATAGTGGTCGGAGATGAGATGTGATGATACATCAGGTGGTATGAGATTATGGAAAACCTTGGGAGTTGTGATGAGATACTCTCCCATTGGTTTTTGATTTGATGGTAAACATTGGAAGTTGTGATGAGGTACACTTCCACTGGTTTGATATGGTGGGAAGCCATGAGAGTTGTGATGAGGTACTCTCTCATTGGTTTCAATCCACTATTATACTTAGCCCGGATTAGCAACCATGTTTGATGGATGTTTGTATTGTTGTGGGATGATTGTTGTGATGACATTATAATATGCTATTTTCATATATTGTATTACAATATATATATATATATATATATATATATATATATTATATATATATATATATATATTTTATATATACATATATATTTATATATGTTCGTTGGAAAATTGATTAAGAAATCAGTAGCTTGAGAACAAATGGTGAATACTAATTTGAGATATAAATTGTATATTCATACTATGAATGAAATATTGAGTACTATGATTTTGAGATGAGTTGATGGATGTAATGAGATGAGATGTGTTGTTGTAGTATGTTCTGCCTGAGATAGTTGTTATATCTTAACTGATATTTCATATATTTTATATATATTATACATATATAAATATATATATATATATATATATATATATATATATATATATATTCCTATTTTGTTGGTGAGGTCATGTTGAGAGAATGAGTGCTTACTTGCTGAGCTTTTTAAGCTCATTCCCCCTTCCCCCAAACATTTCAGGTAGTTCGCGAGAATAGCAGGAGCAGTACCAGATTGGGATCCACGTGCCACAGTTGTATTTTCGGGTTGGTCCAGACATTTGAGTCGTCATTTGCATTTTTTTTTAAAGTCTTGTGTTGTAAACCATAAAGGTCGTGTATACTTTATGAGTTTGTAATTTGTGATGTATTATTTGTGTGTTTTAAATTGGTTGATTTGGCATATAGAGTGCTCGAGTTGAAGTTGTTTGCGAACCTCTTTCTAGGGTTGGGCCCGCCCTAGGGAGGGGGTCGTGACAGATTTGGTATCAGAGCTTAGGGTTTTAGGTTCTGTAGACACGTTGCATTAGATGAGGGTATTAAAAGGGTAATTTTGTGTCCGTAGAAAAATTTCTGGACGTGGCTGTGGTACTGGTACTCAACGTGGGAGAGGGATAGTTTGACGATACGCGAGAATGACGTGTAATAGTGTAGAGAGACCTCACACTCAGCCGATAGATTTTTAATTCGTTATAGCTTATTTGGTGTTCATCCGATTGTTGAGGATAACAAGGAGTTTAGACTTATACCATCAGTAGTTTCGACAATTGCCCTTTTCGCTATTTCCGTAGTTGTATCTGACGTGATTTCTACAGTGGTACCTAATGTGAATTTGTTGTCGTAGTTATAACATCGTCGTGAGTGAGTAAGTCGAAGACATTAGAATTTTGGTGTTTGAGAAAGAAGGAATAAGAGTTTATTGACACTTTTGTTTACGCAAACAAATGCTATAATACCTAGCAAAGCAACAAAATATAAGATTTATGATTACATTATGGAATATAACAACTTGGTTGCGTTACAAGGACAAGATCATCTTCGAATTGATAATCTTCCCATTGACGTTTCGCATGTAGAGACATAAGAATGAGACCGTCGATGACTTGGATTTCGAGACTGTCAGGAAACTTGATTTTATTGTAACCTTGGACGATACTTCTAGATGACTCTTCGATAGTAGTGAAGATTTGCCAGTCTTTATCATTGGTATTACTTTCTAGGCTTCGATGGACTGAGTCTGCGGAGAGAGCTCTAAGATCACAGGATTGACGAAAGGTAATATCTGCTGGGAAAATATCATCGTATCCATAGTAAGCTCTAAGCTTCGGTCTAGATGGCCAATTACTGAGTCTCCAATTAGTGAGTTGATTTGATGGTATGATTCTTATAAGATGAATTGGGTGATAAATGAGTGAATAGTCGTCTGACCATTCTGGAGTAATGGTTTCGATCCAGACAGTAATACTTTTGTGGCGTTTATACCAACGAGATAAGATATTACTGACGAAGGAAGGAAGCTCACTTAGGATGCCTTCTGAGATACCAGGATAGTTGGGATGGATTGGACTCGGTCCAAGGATAAATCCATTAAGAAAACCGAGTTCAAACAAGGTGCCGAGACTCCACTGGCAATGATTGAAGAAATCCTGACTGTTGATGAAAACTGTGGAATGGAATCTATGATATCCACAGTAAACAATTGCAGAATTATTTTTGTATTGGATTAAACCATCTATTTTTCCATTCCAAATGGTTCTAAGAATGAAACACCATCTCATGAAGTTTGTAGGAACTCTTGCCACGATATCCATTGCAACCTCTTTAGGTAAAAGAGCGAACGGAGCTTCATTGAGACAATTGTAGATATCTCTCCTAAGGTCTCGAACATAATTAGAGTCTATAATTGCACGATCAGTGACTGGCCATTTACAAAGCTTTTGGTATATCACCTTAGCTCTAGCAGATTTTGAACAGGGATTAGGATTGGTAGAGGAGGATGCCATGAAAGAAATTTGAGTAATTCCATAAGAACTTATGCATTTCTTTATAGGGGTGATAGCAATAATTTCTTCGTGAAAAGACGTTTTCACAGTATCCATGCATATTTGGAAGGGATAATAATTGTCGTGACGATTAGATGTAAAGCAGATGTATGAGGGACATGCAAATCCTCTTTTCGGTAGTGGGAATCTTAAGTTGGTGGATTTTGCGTAAACTGCTAAAAGCATTTTACAGTTGTTGTCTGAGCGGGACCCTTAGGTGGAGCATTTTCCTTTGGAGACAAGATAGTTGGTTCGTAAGTTATAGCACATGTTAGAACAATGATAATAATTGGAGGCATTATTCATATGATGATGAGTGTGAAATGTATAATGATCGTTAGAGTTGAAATATGTTTCCATTCAGAAATATCGTGATGGATTTTGTGGTATGGTTGTCGAGGACGCGGTATGGTTATGATGCAATTTGTGTAGTGGGGAATCGATTGTATATGTATGCTCATTTTTTTTTTTAGCGATTCGAGTTACGTGGGAACCAGAGAGACTAGTGATATTTAGTTGTGTGAGCAGATTGTACGATTTCATAGTGTACCTTTATCGATGGTATCAGATAGAGTTGTCTGATTTACTTCTCATTTTCGGGAGAATTTCTAGAATACTAAAGGATCAAATATTTCTTCGAGCACCTCGTTTCATCTTCAGACTGACGAGCAGTCAGAGAGGACTATACAGATGCTAGAAGATTTGTTGAGATTGTGTGTTTTGACATTAATGGGAGTTGGGGGTGAACCTTTTCATTTGATCGAGTTTGTTAATAACTATAGCTTTTTTTTTTTACTAGAATCGGCGTGACTCCATTTAAGGGTTTACGAGAGAGGAGACCTAGGATTTTTGATTGTTGGGGCGAAATTGGAGATAGGTAGATTCATGGCTCAGACTTGGTGGATTTAATATCTGAAAGGATCAGATTGATCCGAGCGAGACTGTTGGTTGAGTAGAATCAATAGAAGAGTTTTGTTAATAGTGGGGAGCATGACCTTGAGTTCCAAGTTGGAGATATAGTATTTTGAAAGTTTTCTTATTAGAAGGAATGACTGAGATTTGACTGGAAATGAAAGTTTTTGCCGAGCTGAATTGGTTCTTTTGGGATTTCGGAGAAAGTGTGGAAAGTGGCATATCGTCTAGTATTATCACCGTTATTAGAAATGATCCATTAAGTGATTCGCATATTCGTTTTAGCGAAGTTAGTACCAAACTATTGTCACATTTTAGAAAGTTAATCGTTGGGCCTGAGTAAGAGCTTGACATATGAAGATCAGCCCGTAGAGATCATAGATCAAAAGATTCGAGAGTTGAGATCCAGATGTATTTCTCTTGTAAGAGTTCATGAAGCCTAATCATCACATCCAGGAGGCGACCCGAGAAGTGAAACAGGTTATGAAGGAGAAATACCCAGAACTATTCGAGGATTTAGAAATTTCGAGGACGAAATTTTTGTAAGGTGGGTAGATTGTAATACTACGTGACAAAAAAAAAAAAAAAAAAAAAAAAGAAAAGAAAAGAGACAACTTTTTTTAAAGGGGTCGTGACACATTTTTTTCAGTTTTTCTTTTTCCTCTCTCTCTTTCTTTCTTTTCTCCCAAATACTCTCTCTCACTGCCAAGTCTTGAAACCGTCGCTGCCACTTCCCCGTCGACCACCCGCCACCACGCGAAGGATCACCGGACAGTTGCCGCCGTCAACTTTCCAACGCCACCGAGATCGAGTCCAACGGCCTCCGGACGCGCCGCCACGCGCCACCTGAAGAGAGCGATTCGTCGCCGTTAATTCTGCATTTTCCGGCCACCTCCGGGCACTTCTGATGGCCACCTCTGGCGAGTAAACACTTTTCAGGCCGAGATCTTTCCAACGGCAGTGGTCACTTCCCGATCCGTCATCGTTTGGGTAGTTTTTCGATTTATATCTACCGGTAATTCGGGATTTGTACTGGAAGTTGAGATCCGACCGTTGGATCGACGATCCGAACATTTCAGATTGTTGCTCTCGATTATACGAGCGTTTTGGTATACATATCCACCGTTGAAAGTTTCTGGTGGTGGGGCCCGCTTTTTAGTTGTGGGGCCTGATCTTCGTTGTGGGGCCCGCTTGCCTCGTTAAGCGTATCAGCAAGTTCCGAAGTTGTCGCTGTGGTCCTTGAGAGGTTCGCTGACCATTGGATCTTTCTTTGAGAGATTTGGAGATCGTTGGAGCTCGGTATGTGATTATTACCGTTTTAGGGGTGTAAATGATAGAATTGGAAAATTTTGGATATAATTGTAAATTTGCATAATTAAGAGGGTAAAATTGTAAATTCTGCTAATTATGGATTAAATAGTACTATTTAAGAATTTTAGGACTATTTGGGCGTATCGGAAAAGTTTAGGGGCAAAAACGGAAATTTAGAAACTTTAGGGGTAAAATCGTAATTTTTGGATAATTGAGGGATCTTATCGTAATTTTACATTTTTCAGATTCTCGGCGAGGATATAGATTTATTCAGAGCTTTTGCATGGATAGAGGTAAGTACACTCTGTGGTGATTCTCTTAACATATTGTTTGATGATTGATGGTTGTTGTGAGAGTCGGTATATATAAATATAATGGTATATTATAATTATATTTATATTTATATATGTTGTTAAGATATAATATTGAGATAAACATGAAATTGTGAATATTGAGATGAGATACTCTGGATTGGATGTGAGATGTGATTGTATTGGATGATGTGTGTTGTTGTGTTATGCAGCCGGTTTTTGTATGATAGTGGTCGGAGATGAGATGTGATGATACATCAGGTGGTATGAGATTATGGAAAACCTTGGGAGTTGTGATGAGATACTCTCCCATTGGTTTTTGATTTGATGGTAAACATTGGAAGTTGTGATGGGGTACACTTCCACTGGTTTGATATGGTGGGAAGCCATGAGAGTGTGATGAGTTACTCTCTCATTGGTTTCAATCCACTATTATACTTAGCCCGGATTAGCAACCATGTTTGATGGATGTTTGTATTGTTGTGGGATGATTGTTGTGATGACATTATAATATATGCTATTTTCATATATTGTATTACAATATATATATATATATATATATATATATATATATATATATATATATATATATATATATATATTTATATATACATATATATTTATATATGTTCGTTGGAAAATTGATTAAGAAATCAGTAGCTTGAGAACAAAATGGTGAATACTAATTTGAGATATAAATTGTATATTCATACTATGAATTGAAATATTGAGTACTATATGATTTTGAGATGAGTTGATGAATGTAATGAGATGAGATGTGTTGTTGTGAGTATGTTCTGCCTGAGATAGCTGTTATATATCTTAACTGATATTTCATATATTTTATATATATATCCATATATAAATATATATATATATATATATATATATATATATATATATATATATATATATATATATATATATTCCTATTTTGTTGGTGAGGTCATGTTGAGAGAATGAGTGCTTACTTGCTGAGCTTTTTAAGCTCATTCCCCTCTTCCCCAAACATTTCAAGTAGTTCACGAGAATAGCAGGAGCAGTACCAGATTGGGATCCACGTGCCACAGTTGTATTTTCGGGTTGGTCCAGACATTTGAGTCGTCATTTGCATTTTTTTTAAAGTCTTGTGTTGTAAACCATAAAGGTCGTGTATACTTTATGAGTTTGTAATTTGTGATGTATTATTTGTGTGTTTTAAATTGGTTGATTTGGCATATAGAGTGCTCGAGCTGAAGTTGATCGCGGACCTCTTTCTAGGGTTGGGCCCGCCCTAGGGAGGGGGTCGTGACAAATAATAACAAAGAACCTAAAACTTGTACATTATTATTTTTTAATACAATTTATTCCAGCTGTCTCCAAAAATGGCCAAGTCTTCAGTCTATGTTTGCTGCTGTCTGTGTCTTTCGAGGAAATCAAACACATGTACGTGGAGACATGGTTGCATGGGCAGATTCTTCGACTACGTCTTTTATTTAAAACATTTTATCGTGTATTTTCTGTTATTAGGAGATATATTAAAAAGGATAAAAATCAAACCCACATTTATATTTAATTCAGAGCTAAAAAAAAAAAAAAAAGATTTTATCCACCTAGTGTAAAATTGATTCTCCTGCGCAAAGGAATCCATTGCATTTCACCAAATTTTAGAAACAATAAAGGCGCGTGAGTATACGTACCAATTTATTTTATTCATTTTTTTGTAATTTTAAATTTTAAAACTAAATATTTCTCAAAATATAAATTATTTCAAGCAAAAACAATACATATTATTAGTATAGAAACCATATGTTTTAAAATTAATTGATATATTTCGAAGAAAAAATTGAGTAAAAAATGAGCTTTATATTTTGTTAACGGTTGTTTTTCGTTTCAGGGATAATAAATCGAGCTTTAGTTTCATATTTAGCATATTTTCTAATAAATAGATGGAATATAAATCTAAGGCCTGTTGATGATGTGTTGATAGTAATAGAGAAACATAATTACATATTATTTAACCCTTTAAAAAACAAATAATCTTAGCCGATGTTTGATAGAAAATATTAATTAAGAATATCAACCGACTTATAAATATTGTATTTAAAGTATAAATCACAAAATTTTATACCAAAGATTACATTAATGATTCCATGATTAATTGCTGCTTGCCGTGTTTTGAGCAAATCAAACGTTTGCTAGGATACATGAATGCATGGCTAGGATTTGTTCAACAAATTCTATTCACATGTTCTCTCTCTTCATTCTTGTCAAAATTATCATTACTTGTTTAGATTTATTGCTGATCTAATTTTCATGCTGACTTTTTAGAATGTTTGATGACCTTGTCCAATAATTTAACTGATGAGGCGCTCAATTTCTTCAGTACGCTTTTATTTATGATATATTTTAAGTGAATAAGAAGAAAAAGAAAGAGTGAATAATTCAAGAAGTTATTTTGTCAATGGGATCCATATGCCACAGTCAGATCTGTTTAGTCCTATAATAACGTTATGTCAATAAAAAGAAGAGCAGAAACGTTGCTAATCTCTTTATTTTTAAGAATTAGGATTATGTAATGAGTTGAGTTTGTATTAAATAGTGAATTAATTGTCATGTTTTTCTAATATAGACCCAAATGAGTCATACTTATTTTTAGACTGTTGATTCACTATTTAGAACAAACCCAACTCAATATTAAATCGTGGTTTTTCCGGCTAATATTTCTGTAGTGATTGATATAAAGTTTGGTGAGCTTATAAGTTATCTTATATTATCAATCCAATATTTTTAAATTAACTTATGAAATTACCTACAAGCATACAACAAACAAACTCTATATACCCAAGGAGGGGGTGAATTGAGTTATGGCCTAATAATGCGGAAATAAAAATTCTTGCCGATTTTACACTATAAAGTTTGTACCTTTACCGATTAAGCTTAGGTTAATTTTCTCTAACACAATATAATGCTTACTTGCAAGTTTCTAATTAATATACAATACAAAATTAAGCTTAGGTATGGGATCGGTATACTTCATACAGTTCCGGAGAGCTTGCAAAACAGAGCATAGACCGGTATGGTGATCGATATGCCGATCTATGTGCCAAAATGCAGGATTTGAAGGTCTAAAATATTTTACACATGACCGTAATGCATCTATATGAATGTGCATGTGTTTTATGAGCTTAGATACTTAAGTAAACAATTCACTTTACAAATAGATACCTAAGCTAAGAAAATACAAGATTTTCTTCGTTTGAAACTTGTCTTTCACATATGTTGCTGATACCACAACTGTAACACCCCGCCAGAGGTAGGATGCTACCGGTAGGAGACAGGATTGACCCATCTCCATAAGCCTCTAAATTTATAAAAATCTGGCATGATGCATCCTAAAACCGGACAACCTGGATCGCAATCCAGCATCAAAGGCAATCCAAGAATACTCCAAACAAAAAAAAGGACCTCAGGTCCACACAAATCTCATCAAAATCATATCCTAAGGGCTCCGCCCACATTATCTATCAACATTCAAGGGCTATATGCCCATCATTTCATAAACAATCAAAACTTTAACTTATTAATACAAACCACTTGCTCAACACGATAAATAAAACAATAAATCAGATATCATAATCTTCTAAAACTTTTTCCCAAGACACTTGTAAGGGTGACTGCCGCTTGAGTGATCCACGTCTCTAGCATGACTTTCAAAGCTGAACTGACTGACCCATCTGGTAGCCAACCTGCAAAACTAGCAAACTGGTTTGGTATGAGTTATAAAACTCAGTAAGTAACCATGCTCATACAACCAACAAAACATAAAGTTAAGCATACTAGAAACTTTCCAACATTACCAAATTACAAATTCAGCTTTTAACTAATCCTTTATCTATTACATATGCAAACTCTCATATCTGTTTACATATATATGTGTCAATCTAAAAATCAAAACATCCTAAGCATGCAAAGCAAAACTCTAATGCCATGGAGTATATCGTTTAATATCAAATTCACTTCAATCACATTACACGTGAAATCATACATATATACTTTTATCACAAATATCCATCTTTGAAATATTATCAAAACGGCAAATCCAGTAAGCTTCCTTCAATTTGATTACAACTTTCTTTCACTTACTTTAATCACGATAACCTTACAATAGCTTTACATTCGGGATTTATATGCATTTATGCATACATATAACATATTTCTCTTATATTCATGCAAACACACTTTCAGAATTCTTACACATACATTCGTACCAATATAACTTATCAAACACGCTTTAAAACATCTGATATTCACATCAGTTTTCAAATCATTCATTCATTTTACATAAGCATACACTATCTGTATATGTTACGAGTTCTATCATACACGTACATACACTCAGACATACATACAATCATCGTACAACCAACTACGAAGCACACATAACAACCAATTCATCACAAAGCACATAATCATACAACACACATATAAGGCTAGCTTATGCACACAATGCTTGTACGAGACTTATTACCTATTTTAAAAATAGGTATGAGATGAATATAGTCCGAACGAATTCCTAACCAGCCTGATTACTCCAACACGAGATTATCAACCAATTAACATACACATGTGCATACATATCACATGACACAATCTCCCATACACAACACATATATGTCAAACATTGTTTATCATCCGATATACATACGTATATACATCAAACATATGAACATACTTATCACTTCGAATTCCGATACTGTAGGCTTTAAAAATCTAACTGTGTTTTACTTTTCAATTAAATGCACTTTATCTCTAGAATTCTTATCGGAAACATTCATTTATAAACATATCCATTCGCATACGTACTTTATCCATTAAAGAGCTTAGCTTATACCAATTTAGAAAACATGATTCGGTCCATTTACTGATTATGTATAACCAATCTATACATTTCTTAACATCATATGCATATTCGTATACATGCTTATATACTTATATATTGATATAACGTATACGTATCATTATAGATTCTTACACTTTTATACATCCATACATTCACAAAAACATTGAACTCATTTCATACTTTATTTCATATCATATCAGTAACAAAGTTTCATACTTGTTGTGGTCGTTTATCCTTACTACGTGTAACCTCGAACTATGTTTTCAAGAACATCTCTTATCCATTCTCGTCTTAACCTAAACATGTCAATCATATATATTTAAAACAGCAATAAATTATTCAAGCACTAATTGCATGAGTTACTTACCTGGCTTCGCGAGCACTCCAAGTTCTAATCAAGTCTGCCAAAATAAGTGACGAAACATCGTCAGAATCGTGATTTACGGTATTCTTGACTAAACTACGACAAAATCCCGTATCTTTCTGGAATAACCAAATTAAGTCCGGTTTCAATAATCTTAAAATATCATTACAAACAATTCCAAGTTGCTAGCTCACATAAATTCTCAATTTACGCGTTTTTGGAAAATCTTCCGAAAAATTTTCCTCAAACGCTACGGAAGGGCTCCAAACCCTTCGAACCTACCCGGATTTATCCAAACATTTTTATAATATCATAAATAACTAATAACTAACATTAAAATCGAAAAACATCATTATATCCAAAAACCCACTTTTATCGGAAACTAACATATTCTATCGGATCAATCAAACTCTTTCCGTTATCACTCGGATTCTACCAAATACTCATATTCAATGTACTAATACTCAATCAATTCCATTTATATCAATACTCTACGCTACAAAGCTAATGGATACATCCAAATATTTAACTATAAACTTGAAATTTACGAATTTACCGGAAGGTCTTGAAGAGATTTCGAGGCATATACGGACTCTAAATGATCCCACGAACGCGTTGGAATTGAAAAAATTCTGATTAGAGCTACTGTTCACCGATGGGTTACTGTTCACTGAACCTTCTTTCCTCGTTTCGCATGCAACCGTGCACAGAAAAAAATCCGTCACCGCTAACTTGTAATACTCTCTGACAGCTTCAATTTGGCGGGTGTCTCGGGTCGTGAAACGAAGCGAAGAGCCGGGATCAAACAACCCATTACCGCACCTTCTTCACGTCATATCGCCGGATTCTGGCGTCCCTTGGCCGGTCGCCGGAAGCTGGAGGATGGGGGAGATCCAGCGCATCTTTCTGGGGTGGTTTGCCTACCGTTGGTGGCCAGAGTATGGTCGGCGCAAGCAAAAATCAGTGGAGAGAAATTTTAGGGGTGAGGGTGCGAGTTGGAGAGATTTAGTAGCTTTGCCATTTTTGTGATTTCAGAAAACCTTGGGGTATTTATAGAAATCTTCCTGAAAATTACAATCTGACCCCCAAAAATTTCATTGAGGCCCATGTCATGGAATTTTCTAGAAATTGCACATTTTTGAAGCCTTTCTGATGCAAATTTCGAAAGGTGTTCAACATGAATGTTGTTCGTCTCGGAAAAACGAGTCTGATGGTCAAGAATCAACTCAATCAGAGTTCATTTGAAATTGTTATAGCCGAAGCAAAAATTTTGTACGCATAGAATGATAAAATCAAAAATCGCGTAACTGGTTCTCGAAACCACGCGTTTTCCAACACGACCAAGTTTCACTTTAAAATATTCAGAACTATTTTCCAACACAAAAACTCTGATTTTTGATTACCATACCGATTCAAATCCTTATCTTTAATTCGGAAATATTCCAACTGTGTTCCAAAAAACTCGGGATATTACACTAATGTCTTCGATATCTTTTTGTAATGTCTCGCTAATGTGCGTCGAAGACTTCTAGTGTTGCGTTATCAAAATCCATCATGAAAATATGTCACTAACAACTTATATTCTCAATCAATATTCTCTACCAAATGATACATTCATATCGAGGTTTGCATGATTTTCAAACTCAACTAGTATTTTGGCGTCCAATTTCCTTGGAATAATTTTTCATGGTTTTCGTCTACTATTATTAACCATTTAAAATTTTCATAAATTATTAGTGCTCCACTAATTTTTTGTGAAATTTGTAAAATACAAAAGATTTTCAAAATTATTACCAGTCTACTTTATTTTACATATCAATCTTACCACTTTTTTTTTTTTAAAAGAGAGGAAGCTAATATTAATCATAACAATGACTCATAAAAAATGAGTCCAAATAAAAGTTTTGCCAAACGGCATTACAAAACAAGTACAAGTAGGGGTGGTAATTTGAGTTAAGATTCATTTATTCGTTCGATTCGATTCACTTTAAAGTGAATACGATTTTGGAAAAATTGATTCGTTTAATAAATGAGTCAATTCGATTCGATTCGTTTAATATTCGAGAAATTATAGCTAATTACCATAGAAAAAATAATATTGTCTATATTTGGTGAGATATTTTTAGTAAATATATTGATTACATATTTCATATTTATATATTTATGAAAATTTAATGTAAATAAATTTTGGTAAATAATATTATTGAATAATATCATGACTAATCGAATACGAATCCTGATATTAGGATTCATTTAATAAACGAATCGAATACGAATCCATCATATTTTGATTCGATTCATTTAGGATTCGATTCATTGATTCGTTTTGCCACCCCTAAGTACAAGGGATAACTAGATAAAAACTAGAGAAAAACTAAATGTAAGCTTAAGATTTAACAGAAGATGGGAAACGAACTAAATCTGCAGCGGATTGCTCAAAGTCTTCATGCTTAGAGGATAACCATCTGGAGATGAGCTTAAGAATTTTAAAGCAAATAGGGAGAGATCCGCTTGATACATTCTTAAAGATCCGAAGATTTATTTATATCTAAATGGACCAACAAACCACCATGAAAAAAGATTCAAAAAAAATCACACTACTTATTATTCAAGCATAAGAACTCAAGAGAGTGAATAAAGTAGGATGGATTACTAGAACAAACCGGGCTAAGTCCCCACCAATTGAAAAATCACGACCAAATCCACCAAGAAAACGCGGAAGAGAACAGAAGATGATTAACATATTCAAGGTCATCATTGCAGAGAATACATCAGAGGGAATTGACATCGATGATACCTCTTCGGAAGAGGAATTCTTTCATTTGAATTCTTCCTTGAATGAAAATCCAACAAAATATTTGAACCTTTTTAGGGGCAACACTCTTCCAAATAAATTAGAACTGCCAGGTTTGAAGAGAGTTCGGGTTCACAATAAGAGTTTCATAACAGCAACGGCGAGAAAAAGAACCATTGGGACTGCCTAACCAGGTTATCGAATCCACAATATTAGACTTGAGTGTACAACTGTTGATAAACTGGAGAAGTGATACCAGATCCTCATTGTCAGATGCCATAAGTTGGCGTCTCCAAGGTGAAGTGGACGAACTGGAAATAATGAAGTCTGCAACTGAAATTTCTTTATCTCTAAAAAAATCTTTAAGGAAATCTTTAGGAGAAGATGATTTTGCCTTTGAGAATTGATAGCCACCTCGTCCATACATAACCCTCCCTTTAGATATCCATGCCATATCTCATGATAATTATATTTGATATTTCCCAGAGGACAAATCCAATGCACAAAAAACCCAAGCAAATAAATACAATTTGTTGATACATAATGTAGTGCTAGATTAGCTTCAAGACTGCCTCTTTATAAACTGTTGAAAGTAAAAATTTATTGGGAAATCCTGGTCAAAAGTGCATATTTGTAAAGACATGTTACTATACGTATAATTGGTGGTTAGTGGAAAAAAAAAAAGCTTACCGTTTCCATTCAGAAAGTACAATTTATTATCCAGATCCATTTCTTTTCACCTAAAGAAATGATACATTAGATATGATAATATAATAACATATGAAAATAAATAAGTAAAATTATCAATTTTCCACCCAAAAATATGTTAAAGTATAATTAAACTCAAATACTTTAAAAACTGTTCCAAACTCTTTGAGTTTAACTGTACTTTAATACATCTTTACGTGAAAAATTAATAACTTTTCAATAACTAAAAAAAAAATGCCAAACAAATGCTTGTTCTAATTTTACTTGGTGGGCAGAAGCTCCCTCACAAGTTGGAAAGTGCTTTTCTCATGATGCAAATTCATTTCCTAATTATAGATTCTCATGACATTCTGCTAGTTGTTTTATCACATTTTTTTTTTAGAAATCCCGTCGTCAAATCACTCGACCTGTGCTTAAACGAAGCAGGTAAAACTTTCGGCTATAGCATGTAAAACTTCGGCTATCACATACTCTTACAAAGATATGCATCCCCTGAACTGAAACCCAGAACCTGATAACCAAGTCCTAAGCACTTTGTTACCAAACCACATTCATTGGGGCATTATCTCATCTTTCTTTAAAGTATTTCTTTGTTTATCTTTTATTATATTTGTTTGAATTATTTTTCTTTTAGCGATAAATTTTGTTGGAGGCCGGTACTCTTTTTTTTCTTTGGATTTATTAATTAAGATTTTAACGAAACTGATACATTTAATTTCATTGTTTAGGCTAGCCATATTTTGTATTAAACTTCCTTTTTTTTATTAGATCGCTGACAGAGGGGTCCGTTTAGCATATGATTTGGAAAGTCCTTGAGTGTCAACCTAATTGGGATATAAGATCTTGCTATGAAACATCGCTCGTTGATGAGTTTATTCAAAAGAAAAGAGATGATTGGGGAAATGTGCATAACTCTCTGATGTTTGACAAAATTAATCAAAACTTGCTCAATATTTAAACTAAATAAAACCTCATACTATTGACTATTTTATCCTTTATTAAAAATTAATATGTTTAGGAAATATGAATTAAGTAAAATAATTTATATATCATTAATGTTTAATAATAGATAAAAGCTAACATGTTTGAAAAAAAAAAGAAATTTTAAAATGTATAAGGCAATAAATTCTACATCATTTTACTTGACTATGTAACATCCCTAATCCGGGAGATGATACCGGCAGAAAATAAGCCGTACTATCCCCCTGAACCTTAAACCAATATGACTGATCAATACTGTTACACTCATCCCAAATATAAGTTCACGCAAATGGTCCAATGCCCAACACAATACTCATAGAAATACATCTCAAGTTTCCATACAATACACTCAAAAATAACTTTACACTACAATATATTGTTTGACACATTCAAAGACTGATACTTCCTTCTGGACACAACCTAGTGGACTCAACACCCAAGTGACTAACATCAGTATCCATCCTCTCGAACTCGTCCTTCAGATATACTTGCAAAATAAAATACTGAGAGTGGGGGTGGTTAGGTTGTTTGAACAACCTAGTGAGTGGATAATTTAAAATGAAAACGAAACTGATATACTTTATAAAATTCATGGTTCCAAAATCAAAATCATCTAAAGAATCAATCTTTCCTGCTCAGAAAACAATTTCTAGAATTCTCCAAGTCGTGAGTTCTCTTGAGAACTCCTTTATAAAACCATTCTCTTTAAAGAATCAAGTCCAAAAAATTCATCTCTGAATTTATAAATTATAAATCTGAATTTCCTATCCAAAAACCTTTGTGAAAACCATTCACAGATTTATATGTAAAATCATATGTATGTCATTCTGTACAATAATCCTGTGGTCTTGGGGCATTGTACACACAGTCCCCCAAGCCACTAAATCAGTAAACAGTTGTACTATCAGTGCCACCAACCTGTCTCTGAAAAATCCGAGTCTAAGGGCGTTGTACTCACAGTCCCCCTAGCCCAATATCCAGGATCTAGAGGCATCTGTCATCTCTAATCATGTATCCCGTGTGCACACGTCTTAACCCGATATCAATACCGATACCCATCAATATCATGTCTGTCAATTACATATCTGTCAATTCCATATCTGTATCAAGTTACATCTGAGGTGGATTTTTCCCCTATGCCTCCAAAATCATAAATCCATATCTTTGAAATCATTTTCATCATCAAAGAGTTTATCTGAAACCAAGCTTTATCAAAAGCTTAAATCATATATCTTATTCACATGAAATCATCATCTTAAATGAAACCAATAAATCAGTGATCTGCAAAATCATATCAGAAATCACAGTTAAAAACTTTAAAATAATTACTCCCAGATAAGAGAAAAATATCTACTCACAATGCTACAAAAATTCAGGTACAATATGCGGTGTAGGTAATCTCCAAGTGTCCGACTGATGATCTAAGGCCAAAGAAATCGTTAGTTATCCTTGTAATAAAAGCATATACAATTAATGGTTGATGTTTATACTTATGATATGACTTATCATGTGTTTACTCATCTATAAAAAGCCCTTAGAGTGCCCCCAAACATCTTAGAAAAAAACTGGAACGATTGAAAATATATCCTATAAATGTGCCTCGTGTCGCGACGCTACTCACCCAGCGTCACGACGCGCCCAGCCCAGGACAAATCCATGATCCATTTCTTCTTCCATCACACGTCGTGACACTGGGGGAACTTGCGTAACGACGCGTCGCTATTTCTAGGACATAAACTACAATCTCATTTCATACATCATTTCCTCAACATCACACAGCTACAACCATAAAAAAATACATTACATATCATCAATTCCACTCTTAAACACTTTCGTAAAACTAAATCATAATCATTTATAAACCCCAACTCAAATTCATACTTAGGGATTTCACAATTTGGGGGTTTTTCCAATTATTAACTTTCAAACACAACAATCATGAAAAACAACATCAAGCACACCCAATCAACACACCACAATCATCAAAATTCATTATATCAAGGATTTGGATCAAGCTATATTCTCCTTGATTTCATTTTTTCCTTCACTAGCATAACCTTCTAAGCTCTTTTTTCCTTTTCCAAACTTGCATGTGAAGATTGAAGCTTGAATCAAATAGTTTGGGTTGATAAATTGAAAGAAAAATTATACACTTCTCCCCCTCTCTCACGTCCTTTATTCAAAAAAAATGTGAAGGGTGAAAGAGTAATGTCCCCTTTATTTACTAGGGGCAGATGGTAAAATAAATAAATGTTGAAAACTTTAAGAATTTCCCAAATCAGTCCTTAGACACAGTTCATCCGAATCTGATTTGCATTTTCAGTCTATTTAAACTTCGAATTTGAAGAAATGTTCAACATGAAAGTTGTAGATCTCGGTCTTAGCTTTCCAACGATATAAAATTCATAAAAATCAGGTATCATATGAGAACGTTACGGTCCAAATACTAAAGTTTGTCCGCATTAGATCTTAAAGTGAATTTCTTAACGGTACTACATGGAATTTGTCGAATAAGCTTAAAGTAATTTCATGAGCCTAATACACACTTTCATATAGAACAGGCTACAGTTCTGGTTCAGAATCAAAACCGAACCGGAACCGAACCGATTGGAACCGGACGATTCTAGTTCCAACCGGTTTCGAAACCAGAACCGTAAAGGACCGGTTCGGTTAGGGTTCGACCCCTAACCGAATCGGTTGGAACCGCTGGAACCGTTGGGTTCCAACAGGAACCCTACCTCAATGGCTACTAGCCGTTGGGGACAACCCAACGGCTCCCTGCTCCAAAAACAGAAAAATGGCCAACGGAAAAAAAAATACTAATTTAATTACTAACATACCCCTAATAACAGTAATAAATGACTATTTTTAGGGGCATTTTTGGTATCATAAGAGATTCTAATTTTCTATAAATATGGGACATTTTTAATTATTTCAACACACCAATTTCTCAACTCTCTCAATTCCTACAATTCTTTTATTCTTAATTCTCTCATTTATAGTAACAAATTAGTTATTATCATTCTCAATTTTCTTATTCTCCTTACTCATTTCTTAAACAAAAAATGGCAAGTTCATCTGATAACATAATGTCAACTATGTTAACCCAAGAGAGCGGCCCTAGTGTCGGTTCACAATCATGAAGAAGAGAAGTTAAGTCTCGTTCCTTGAATGTTTTCAAAGTTCATTTTCATTTAGACGATACCGATGAAGGTTCAAGAGCAGTATGCAATCATTGTGGGGTTTCCTACAAATTTTCTGGTGGATACGACAATATGATCAAGCACATGGAAAGATATCATGTTGTTGAACTTGGACTTGATACGACGCAAACTCAAATGGCCAGATATGCATCATCTATTAGAGGTACGAGTGCTGTACATTTATTTAAATATTCTGATGCAAAAAATAGAGAAGAATTTGCTACATTAACTTGTATGACACATCAAAGCTTTGGTGAAAAACTTCATTTTACTAATTACGTGCATAATGCTTTAAATCCTGATGTGTGTAGAATGACTTGAAATACAACAAAACGTCATATTTTTAAATTATACAAAGATGGTAAAATTATTTTAAATGAAATATTTAAAGATATTAAATGTCGTATTTCTATATATTGTGATATTTGGAGTGACCATTGGCGAACACACTCATACATAGATGTGACTTATCATTGGATTGATGAATCATTTACCATGAAAAAATGGCTTATTGCATTTAGAGTTTTTGATTACCAACATACTGCACAAAATATTTATAAAATGACGAAGGTAATTTTTGATGAATATGGTTTAGTAGATAAAATTTTAACAATTGGATTTGATAATGCATTTGCAAATATTGCATCCATCAATGATTTAAAAGAAATATGCCAACCAAATTTAGGGGGTCGGTTTTTTCATTTTCGTTGCACATGTCATGTCCTTAACTTATGTGTTCAAGATGGTCTAGAAAAATTATCACATTTCATTGATCCTATTAAGAAAGAACTTAATTGTATTTGGTCATATTCTCAAGTTAGGAGAGAATGGGTCAAGTTTTGCAAAATAAATGGTATTAAATCGATTAAATTTTCAAGAGATGTTCCAACACGTTGGAATTCAACTTATTTTCTTTTATGTCAAGCATTATAATACAAAGATGTACTATGTAGTTTTTTTCTCAACATGTTCAAAATATCACACTTTTTCCTAGTCAATGGGATATTTGTGAAAAAAATTAGAAATTTTATAATTTTTTAATGATGCTACTTTAATTTTTAGCGGAGTTTATTATCCTACAACACATTTATTTCTTCTTGAAAGTTTGAATATTGTTGGTACTCTCGATGAATATATTGAAAGTAACGATCTTAATGATATTGTTTTGTTAGAAGCCATTACTGTTATGAAACATAAATGGTTGAATTATTTTAGAGAAATTCCATTACTTTATCTTATTGCTGCTGTTTTTTATCCTAGATTTTAATTAGAATGTTTGAATAGTGGTTTACAAGCTTACTATACTTATTTAGGAATATTAGATGATATTGATATTACAAGAATAATAGTGAGATTAAGAAATGATTTAATTGAGTTATTTAATGATTATATTGTAAGATATAACTTAGGAACATTAGGTGAATCTAGTAGTAGCGAACTAGTAATTCAAACAAGACTTAGCGTAGGGGATCGTTGGTTACTGCAACGAAAGAAAAAAACTAGGGATACGATAACTAATAACCCCGAATTAGATAATTATTTATCTACAAATTTCAAGTTTCCTACTGAAAGTTTAGTTAGTAAAAATTTTAAAATCCTTGAATGGTGGAACCGACATCAAAATATATATAATGTTTTATCAATTATTGCTAAAGAGATATTGGCAGCACATATTTCCATCGTTGCGGTAAAGCCTTCAGCTTGGAGGAAATATATTGGAAGCTAGACGATCTTCATTACATCCAAGCACTCTAGAAGTAACAGCTTGTGTGGATGATTGGACTCAAGCTGATCTGAGACAACAAGAAGATGCCCCCGATGATTTTGAAGACTTGTTCGATAATGTATTTGCAACAACAAGTGCAAGCGGAACGGGAGCTGAAGGATCAACTGATAATGATGATTGATAATTACAAAATTATAAATTTCCAAAGGGGAAATATCTTAAAATTATAATGGAACTACATGAGCTTTGATTCCTCTCACCTCTGTAGGATACATAGGCAACTTAAATTTTTTAAAATTTAAGTTCAAGCTCTTTAATTTAATAATTTTATTTATTTATTAAATTAATTTAAATTATTTTCGATTTTTTATATAATTAAAAAAAAGGTTCGAACCGGAACTGACCGGTTCGGTTTACGGTTCCAGTTCCACACTTGTGGAACCGGGAACCGGCTGGTTAGATTCGGTTCCGAACCGGAACCGAACCATCAGCCATGTCTACTTTCATATGATCAAATAATATGTATTATTCCATTCCTAACTTAGTATTCATCGGGTTACCGGGGTGTTACATTTTTCTCCCCCCTTTAAATGAGATTCGTCCTCGAATCTCAAATAAGAACTGAAATTCTGAAATTTTACCTTAAAACTGTGGATATTAAATATCTTACCACAAGTGACTGAATTCACCCATTATCCTCTAGGTCATAGAATCCTAACAAACTTTTCACTATATAAATTAACATATAACACCAATATCAACATTACCATCTTCTCACAAGCATTCCTCAATACTTCAACATTAAAACACAAGAATTTAACCCCCAATTATTACTCCAGCAACTTATAATATTAAAACATGTTATTATCTATTCAAATACAATCAATTCATTTCAATACCATTAAATCACAATATCTAATTCCAAAGATTCCAAAACATTCCAATATCTAGGATTTCACATAGCCAACTCTGTTTTACCATACATACCGTACTACTTTGTGACAATCTCCCATAAACTGGTATCAAACCATAGAGCAATATAAACTTAATAGCTCAAATCCTTATCGTTGTTCGTTAATCACTTAGCTAGTATACACACGTAATCCTCCTTTTATCTTATCATCCCTTAATAAAATAACCTTTGCCATGTTGGCACATGCTTCATCTAAGTTTTAAAGTTTTTGGTAGGTAATTTCTCATTTTCATTCTGTAAAATTCTGCTGAGTAATATATATATATATATATATATATATATATATATATATATATATATATATATTTACCATCATATTTCATTCACCACCAAACATCAAGGAACTTCATTTCTAAACCTCTAATTATTTCGACATTCTCTAACTCGATTATCCACGTAAGTTATCAATTATACACTAATGCTTTTTAAGATTTTCTAGACAGTTACATCTAAGTGATGTCTCATTTACCCTACTATGCTCAACATCTTGTAATAATTTTTTTTTAAAACTTCTTTATTGACTGAAGGGGAAAAAAATAAAAAATATCGATAGGATATGTCCTCAATCCAAGAATAATAACAACTATGTTAATTCAGATTTTAAATAAAAACGGGTATAGGCAATAACATCTGCAAAGCAACAAAATATAATAGTGAAGGTTACATCAGTGGATATAATAATTTGGCTGTAAGGCAAGAACATGATCATCTCCATACTGATGATCTTCCAATTGTCTTTGGGCTCTATGAGACATAGGAATGTCACCGATGAGGAATCGGGATTGGAGACTATCAGGAAACTTGATTTTGTTATAGCCTTGGATAATACTCCTTGATGACTCTTCAATAGTAGTGAAGAGTTGCCAGTCTCTTTCAATATATTACTCTCTAAACTTTGGCGAACAGAGTCTGCAGAGAGAGCTCTAAGATCACAAATATGACGGAAGGTAATCTCTTCTGGATAATCCTCATATCCGTAATAGGCTCTAACACTACAAGAAAACTGCCAAATAGCGACGAAAAAATCCGTAACTAATCTGTCGCTAATTGACCATTAGGGACGGAAAAATTTCGTATCTATTTTGTTGGTCGCAAAAAAAATAGCGACGGAAATATTCCATCCGTCGCTAAAATTAGCGACAGATAGTATTGTGTCGCTAAATAGCGACGGAAAATTCCATTTCTATTTAGCGGCCGAATATTTCCGTTGCTATAAATTTTTTTGAAAAAAAATTAAAAACGAAAATTGGTGTAAAATAACACCAATAATCATCCCCCACCAAATATGATTTTTTTTCCATTAAAAACCAAAACAAGAGAGGAAAAAAAATTGTCCCTTTACTTAGAATCATGTCAGTAAGAATATACACAATGGTACTGTGTGTGATAAGTTTTTCAATCTACAACAGTGTGATGAAAAAACAACAAAAAATATTATCAATTCTAATCAGTAATACAAGAAAGAATCATGCCTACAAACACTTATGATTATGCTCATTGATACCCCGTATCAAGGGCTTCGAGGGAACACAAGAATGTGCCCGTCTTCATCTTTTTCGTTATGTGCTTGTTGCTGTTCTTAAGCTTCTCGTTAATCTCAGCCTTCACAAGGATGTGCCCGCAAAGAATATAGAAACAATAAGCATTAAGAACACACTGTACCATCTATAATGGCAGTCACAGTAGCTAATGATCGTGAATTCCCTTTAATTTCAAGTCCTGAGTACCCATATCAATATGACATAATTGAAGGTTCAATACATGTACACTTATATTTGCAGAACGGTTGGGGGCTCCTTTTTCATCTTCTTCAAAATTCAACTCTCGCTGGTCAATATCTAAAAATCTTCTTTGCAATTTCTCTATATCAAAACTTTGTTCATGAGATACCAACCAAAAATCTCACATTAGATTGCCTCAATCTACAAGAAGATCATGTCAAAATAAAACAACACAACCAATATACCAATATTCAGGAAGATACTTCCAACTTATCATAGATTCACAGTAACCATAGGCATCATTAAATCAGCATTAGAATCTTTTTCCGAAATAATTAAGATTGACAGTTACAATTTTCTATCTTTCACCATTCACCAAACATTTTCTCAGCAAAAAATCAAAACAGAAAGATCACGAAATTACCAAGGCCTGGCATTAGAATAATCCTACATATTTTGGATCTAAAATACAAGAACCATCATTGGTATTTCAAAAACTCTTACACTCTCAAATTAACATAAAATTCAACACAAAGTGCCAACAGATTTGATTCTATTCAGTGAGCTCAATTAATACCAATTTTCATAAAATTAAGCAATGTAATTAAAAATAAGATAAAATCGAAAGAAAAAAGAACAGGCACACCTACGTCTGTTGGAATAGGAGGAAGTAGAAGGGACCCGCTTGTTACGAAACATCATGTAACCGACGGGTAATACAACTCCGATCATCATGATCGCCGCTCCTATTAGATATCTCAACGGACTTGGTGGCTCTACTTCTACTATTCTCCTGAACTGCGCAACACATGATTATAATCCAAATCATGAAAACTTAAAAATTAACGGAATCATATGAGATCTGGATTTGTGATTTCACTTACCGACATTTTTTTCCTTTTAATTTTTTGGATGGGGCAGAGCTACAAGAGTCTGGATGCTGATTGTAATTATACAGGAAGATGAAGTCGACGAAGTTGACGAGTAACGACTCGACGGCTTTCGGTATGAGAACAGTGAACTACTACGAGCTCGCGATGAGGACGCCATCGAGTTAAGTTCATTTGACTCTGCGAGTCGGTGCCTCAAATGAGTAATGAGGTATAATTATTTTTTTTAGGTGAGAAGATAATTGAAAGGGAGTGAGAGTGAGAAGAGAATTAGGGATTTGAGAGAGACGAGAGTGGTGAAAAGGAGAGAAATTTTTTTATTTAAGTAAATTTAGCGACAGAATTATGATTCCGTCGCTATTTAACGACAGATTCATAATTCCGTTGCTAATTTAGAGACGGATTCATAATTCCGTCTTTAAATAACGACAAAATTTTTTTTCGTCTCTAATTTTGTCGTAATATAGAGACGGAATAAAATTTCATCGCTAATTTCTGTCGCTATTTTACACTTTTCTTGTAGTGTAAGTTTTGGTCTTGATGGCCAATTGGTAAGTCTCCAATCAACGAGCTGGTGTGACGGTATGATTCTAATCAGATGAATGGGGTGGAATATGAATGAATAGTCATCCATCCATTCAGGGGTAATGGTTTCGATCTAGACGGTAATACTTATGTGGCGCTTATACCATCAATGCAAAATATTACTAACGAATGAGGAAAATTCATAAAGGCTGGCTTCTAAGATACCATGGCTGTTAGGATGAATTAGACTTGGCCCGAGAATAAATCCTTTCAAGAACCCAAGTTCAAACAAAGTGCCCAGACTCCATTGACAATGATCAAAGAATTCGTGACTGTTTATAAAAACTGTGGAATGATATCTGTGATATCCACAGTGGAAAATTGCAGAATTATTTTTGTATTGTATCAAGCCAATTGTTTTTCCATTCCAGATGGTTCGAAGAATATAGCACCACCTCAAGAAGTTAGTAGGAACTCGATTCATGATATCTATCGCAATTTCTCTAGGCAATAAGGTAGATGGAATTGTATATATGCAATTGTAAATATCTCTCCAAAGATCTTGAACATATTTGGAATCTATGACTGGCCATTTGCAAAGTTTTTGATGTACTATTTTGGCTCTGGTAGCCTTTGGGCAGAGGCTCGGATTAACAGAGGAAGATGCCATGGAAGAACTTCTTGACCCTTCACTAAGAATCCAAGCGTCTCTTTATAGGGGAAAGTATGAATATTTTCTTCATAAATATACTTCCACAGTATGTCTGCCTGATTTGAAAGGGTAATAAGTTTGTGGTGTTAAGATGTAAAGCAAAAGTGTGAGGGTCTTCACAACCTTCTTTTCAACACCAGAAATCTCTAAAAGAGATGGATTTTTTTTTAGTAATCTGACTAAAGTCTCTTTCCAATGGTTGCCCCTAGAGGCGAACAGCTAACTTACCTACTGCACATTTTTATTTTTCCAATTATTGACATCTCATAAGCTTTAGATGACAGATGATTGACACCAGCAATTCACATCAAGACCACTTATGGTGATTCATTTAACTACTAGTTATATTTCACATACTGGTTGCTTAATAATTTAATATTCCCTTATTTACTTATCAGATAATAACTCATACCTAACTGCATTTCTGTTCGAAACTACCAAAATTACTTCTTTCAACAATGTTCAAAATTCATCTCTACTATAGGTCATGTTTTCCTTTATTGAGTATCTCTTTAAAGGTTCAGACTTACCTTAATTCC